>JBBPRQ010000206.1:0-49011 GCA_038093095.1 Boletus insuetus
TCCGAGAGGTCACGTGCGATAGTGCTGAAAAGATTTTCTGGGTTGCGGCTCGCATTACTTCTGGCGAAACAATATGACGAGCCTAGCCGCTTTTGACCATCATATAGCCGAGCAATCGAGTGAGCCACTGCAGACTTGCCCGATCCAGCGACGCCAGTGAGAAGGCACACTTGCGGAGCACCTTCGTCGACATTGCTGAATATGTCGCAAATCTCAGCCAGGAAGGACTCCCGCGTCCCCGGCAGGCATCCCTTCTCCTGCGCATACCTAGCCCCCGGCGCATATGGCATGTCGTTCAGGTCGATGGGTTTTACTGTATATTCCGTATCCGTGAACATCTGTCCGCGATCTCAAGGATCTTGACCTACCAACGTGCTCTACGACATTCATCATACGAAGGACAGTGATCTCTGTTTGCACCGAAACTCCTTCCAAGAGCGCGGTCTTGAATTCTTGCAACTTGATCTCGTAATCCGTGATTCTTGCATCGATGTTAGACATCTTGTAATTTGCCGTTCGAATCCCTAGCATACCGAAATCAGTGGTGGTCACCGTGTAACTGACGATGACTGACTAAAGTTCGCCTTGAGGTATTCGATGATGAAGTACCCACACTCTGTCACCTGCTGGAGCAGAAGAGTGATAGTCTTCACGTGCGCCTCGATTCTCTTCAAGGGCTCGACATCTTCGACGAACGTAAAAACGTCGCTCATCACGCCTGCTAAGCGAATGATCCGGTCGTCACAATTTTTCTGCGCTAGGAGAACCTGTATGAAGCATCACTAGCGATCAATAATAGCATGCACATTGAGCATCATACTGACCTTGCTCGCAGCGGATATAACAGACCCAGCCAAAGATGCGTATGGGTGGATCTGTAGGGGAATCAGATGGTGACGGAGCCAAGACATTAGACATCAAATACTTCTGCAATGCCGTCTACAATCCTGTTAAAGATTTCCATCCTCCCCAACAGAACTCCCAATGTAGTCTCGTGCGCCTGTACCGCGGTTATGATATCTGTGTCGACATTGACCACCGGGACCAATGTATCAACGATTGCGGGCGAGCCATGCGAGCTGACCGTTGGTTCCGCCAAAGTGACAGCATCCGTAGCTTGACGTTCGTCTACATTAGCTTCCTCGCGTGGCTCGGCAGTCAACGTGAACTTGATCGCAATCCCCGGAAGTTCGGGTCCATTGGCGGTATCCTTGCGAAGAGTCGCTTCAAGTACTTTGATCGTAGAGATCGCGTCAGTAGAACATGACATACACAATGTCTTCATACCTCCATCCTTCAATTTTCCCAATATGTAGCCGATGGTATCAGAGAAGCTCCCGACCAGCTTGGGATTTCCAATAGGGCACTTCTCATAAAGTCGTACAAGGAGAACGGAACGATCGTCTCCGTCACTGACAACGTTCATTCTCTGACGATATACAGTGGAAGTGAACCCACAAATACAACGGTTTATTCCAAGAGGTACGAATCCTTGTTTCTTTTGCGCTATCTGTCGATCGCAGGGTATCGCCCACAGAAAACTCGACATAGAGCTGTCTTGCAACAGGGAATCTGCGCCGCTTTTCAGTATGAAGCTCGATGTCTGAAAGATAGTTAATGCGCATGCAACGAAAGGTTTATTGTTTCAAGCTTACCTTTAATGGCGATTCTCTTCGCCCTAGAACTATGTTCAGCACATTCCCGACGAAGTTATGGATGTACATACACGATACTTTGAGTTGTATTCATGGCGTTATAGGTCAAGTGGATGAATTTACGATGACTGGGCGGAGAGAGGTGGTAAGGGGACAAAATGGGGAGGCAAGCTTTGGCATGTTGACATGCGGTTGCAATGCGGTCACGTAGTAGTACTTGCGTAATCACGATGTATGTCTCAAAGAATTGACGAGGTGTTTAGTACGTATGGTTATGCATATCTCGGCGTAGTCGACCAATCTTAATTCGTTATTTGTTATACCCTGCGTTCAGTGACACGAAGAATGCGGACCGGACAAGAACGATTGGTGTACTAGCGGGTGCGTCCGTCTCGTTCACAAGGTGAGAAATTCGGATCATGGACAGAGTGCCATTTGGTGACAAAGTTTAGTTTCGTTCTACGGATCTTCTTTTTTTCTGTGAAATGACCAACCGACTCGACGACTGTGCATTGCATTTCGATGAAGTGATGTAGTCGGCTAGCCCACTTGGATCGACGAGATGGTGGCATCCTGTTTGAATGAATCTTGTCAGTAGAGGATGGCTGGGGACATGAGGGCATTACCATCAGGGACGAAATAATAACTTTCAGCAAGGTCGGCGAGCGAGACAGTTGCATAATTGACGATGTTGCGATCAGGTCCAGAAGCATCAGAGCCTGAGGGATCACCCTTGGCACCGAGAGCAGCAAAGGCAACAAAGCGAAATTACTTGAGAGGCCGACGAGAGAGCCTCTCAATATCCTCCAGTGGGATTTCCAAGGCACGGATCCATTGATTATCCATGACGCACGGCGGAGTGCGAAAACCAAGGTATGGAGGAATGTCTTTTTCGGCGCAGGTGCAGCTGGCGTACTAGGCGATCTTGATTCCTTGATCTCATCTTCCTTTTGCACGTCCTCTAACCCCCGTTTCTGCAAACCCAACCGAACACGTGAGTGACTGTTAGGACAAAAGGCATTGGACACGCACTTTCCTTCTCCCTCGAACTTCCTCGTTGACCGACTCCTGCAAGCTTCAGAAACCAATCAAAGCGAAATACCGGAAACTCAGAAATATCCCGCTTGATACGCTCATACACGTTCTCGGCCCGCATCCCGTGTTCAACCGACAGAGTAAATATCGATCTTTCTCCTCAAAAAAATAGACTTTACCCTTGGTGGTGGGATAGTTCTGTTCGAGTTTCTGCATCGGGTGTTTGACAGAGCTGTTTTTATCTGGCGAGAAGGTGCTCCAGGTTGAATCGCTTGTTGCGTGCGGCGACGCGAGGGTGTTCGGCGAGTTCTTTCGAATGTTTCTTGAAGTACGTGTAGTACCGCTTCACAGTGCTGCCTTTGCGTCCTTGTCCTGGATCTCGGAAGTGAGCCATGCCACCCTTGATGAAAGCAGATGACGTGCGGCATTGTCGTTGATAACGAAGCCAAGACCGAACCGGGACTCGGAGGAGCACGCGGTGCGCTCAAGAGTGATCGGTTGACTTGCACGTCGTCGGCGTGTACATGACCGCCACACAGCTTAAACATGTCCAACGTCTCCGTAGCCTTCAGATCGGTATCAGGAGGCAACGATTGCACAAACTCGGAGCGTTCCTTGAGCAACGCGGTACAGAGAGAGGTGTCATGTTCCTCTCGCGCGATCCGTCAGGGAGGATGCGTGCTCAAAGGGACACCATTTATCCAAGCCAACCTCGGTTCAACACATCCGGCCAAGACACCTATATGCGTGTCTTCAAATTGAGCAGGAGGTGCGGGAAAGGTTATTCGAAGAAATTTACAACGCTGTGCTGTAAATTGCAATGCACTGGATGAGATCCGTGTCATTCATACGGGGGACACCCAGATACGCCCACGCTCTGCCTCTTGCCTGTACTCCCCTCATCTTTGCAATTCGACTGTTTGGCCTTCCACGCTCGCGGTACGAGAATGAAATCGACAAGGATATCGGGGGAGGCGGAGCTCACGCGGAATGAGTTGGCCTGACAGGCAGGCAGCTTTTCGGTGTTAGTTCTTGGTCGTACGTTTGTCAGGTAGAACATAAGAGGACTTTGGGAGATTAGACGTCCGCCCAACAGAGAAACTTCTGAGGCTTCTAGATGGTTAGTATACGCGGGACATTGGACGGTCAATGATATACGCTTAGATTGACTGAGGGTCCCGCAATTCGGTCTAGATATTGGATTGTCTAAAGTCCACACCACCCGAACGATCTGGTATGTTATACAACACCAGAAGCAGCCGGTCGAACAGCATCCTCGTCTCTGCCTATCACATTCACAATGCGTCAGCATATCCAACACGGCAACAAGAACGGTGACACCCACCCTCGAAAAACTTTTGTAAAAACGTACGCTGTGGTCTCTCGTTTGCCTTGAGAAGAATACCCATCACATGGTCCGTCTGCTTCCAACAATTGAGGGTCTCCTGGAGGTCCTGGCGGTTCTTGTGTATGAGAACCTCAATCGCGCGTGGATCGGTGACATGTCGGTTTGCCTCAAACTTTTGACGGATGCAGTGTCGGACGTAGGCAGGGGTGAAGGGGATGGCGTACAAGGAAACGATTTCAGGTGCCTGCGTGCATTCGGAGTGGTTAGAAGGATTCCCTCGCTCGACGTAAAGATTCCAGGACGACTCACGGCGCGAATCCAGCCTCTGTAGAGGTCAATGACACGCCTACGAGCCTCCTCAGGGCTACTCGACATGCGCGAGACCTGCGCTAAACGAGACGGTATCGTCGTCATCCTTAAGTGTTTGGGTCGGTCGAACAACACTCGGGCAAACTCGACATTCGGGTTGATTAGTAAGCAAAAGAGCGATGATGTCCTAATTCGGGGATGGCTAGACAGGTCCTTCTTATCTCCTTGTACTCCAACACATCCCTTTGTCGAAGATGGCCAGAGGAACAGGCAAGTACTACAGTCCCTGAAGCACTCAAAATCCAACACGCGCTTTTCATTTGCAGGAAAATTCAAGACGAAGCGTGGTGGCGGTAGGAACTTTAGGTGAGCACGAGCGTCCTCTTGAGTGGCGCGAAATGGGATCGGCTGGTGCTAACTTTGCGGATGGCGTGTCTAGTCGGGATATGGAGCTTGATCAAAATGGGGTAGCTGTATCGAGAGCGTATGTGTGCTTTCACCGCTCAGGTGTGCGGGATTCACTATCAATCGTTGTGTAGGGCCCGTCGTAGGAAGCAGGATGATGGCGATGACGACGATGAAGAAGAGGATGCGTTACAGGAAGAAGACGAAGACGAAGAAGACGAAGACGAAGAGGAGGAAGAGGAAGAGAACGCAAGCGCTGCCCCACAGCCAGGACTGACACGCACCGAGCGACGTGAGCTCAAGAAGAAACAAGCTGCTGAGAAGCAAGCCCAGAAACAAGGGATTGACGAAGACGACGAAGACGCGGATCTCATCAATCCCAACCACGTTGAGAAGAAACTCACCATATCAGATCTCGGCTCGAGACAGTTGACTCGCAAGGAAAGGTAGGGCCTGATGTCCCGATCAAAACATTATCTGGTCGTTGCCTGCGTTTCGGATCGCATTGACCGTCATTGTGTTTTTAGGGAGGTAAAGGATAAACAGGAGGCCAAAGAACGTTATTGGAAGGTGAGCGCACCCACTCGGCGACTAAAATAATGCAACCCATCCGATTGTCCAGCTTCATGTTGCTGGCGAGACGGATGAAGCAAAGTCAGACCTCGCTCGCCTCAAGAAGATTAGAGAGGAACGCGAAGCTGCACAGGCCAAGCGCAAGGCTGAGGCGGAAGGTCTGTGTCCCTACCATCCAATCCCGCATCTCAATATTGACAGCATTGCTTTGCACAGCCAAAGCCGCAGAGATAGAGGCGAAGAAGGTTTCCATGGCCGGGAAGCGTATTTAAACTGTAATAACCTGATGTATGATCCAGTATCACCCCCCGAGCTGCTGTTCCGTAGTTGCTTGAAGTTGTACTCTGAGCTCTGGGCTCTGGGCTCATCCTACCCTACTCGAGTCAAGTAGCCAGGCGCTTGTCAACGCGTTCCTTGGCTGTCTTCTCGTCGTTGATGCTTAGCTTGCTGATCTAGCATGATCGTAGATGTGATCAGTTAGGGATGGGCCACCCACGACGCGAACTTGCACTGACGATATCTAGGCACTGGACGGCCTTCGGCTGGTATTGACATCACTCGGGATGGTAGGCTTGACCGCAAACGTATTGAATATCATTGTGTGACTCTTCAGATGTATCCTGTGATCGGGGGAGAAAATGTCATTACTATACTGATTTGCGCGTTAAGGCAACACTACAACCACTACGCAAGGTACCCACATTATGGAGAGGCTCTAACATATGTATATTCATCACGCTATTCGCAGAAACACATTAGTTAAAAAAATACGATTCCATGTTTATTACTTTTCCAACTCGAAATTGCCTGTATCCTGCGGGAATGTTTACAGCTTCGGACTGACAGGCGTGCTATGCTTTGCACGCCAGAGCTGCTCTGCGTCCCCCCACACCCAATCAGACTCGTTTTGCCACTCCCACGCGTCCAGGATTGCCTTGCGCACATAATTGAGTTCTTCCGGAGTGCCGTTGAAAGGCACAGTCTTGGAGCCTTCTGGGGGAACGGAGAAACTATAATATCGTGCAACGTTATGAGAACGCTGAACGACGCTGTTCGCGAACGGCAAGCGGACTTCTTCATAGGTCTTGAGGGCGTCGGCTACATTCCCTGGATGCGTTAACTCGTGCGTAAGCAGGCGTCCCAATACGTATGCGTCCTGCCAATGTTGGACGCCGTGAACCAATGTGGTTCTAAGGGGCATTGCCTAGTTACCCACCTCTATCGCCTGTCCTGCACCTGCACCAAAGTGTGGCTCCATAGCATGCGCCTATGTTATCCTCAGCCACTGTCATCGTTACCACAAACTGAGATAAGCTTACTGCGTCTCCAAGTAACGCAACCGTACCATCCACGTAGTGAGGCAATGGCTGGAGGGAGTGAAGTGCCCATCTCGACGGCCTCTCGACGCACTGGTGAGTGTCAGGAAATGGACAAGCGACATGGATTTAAATACCTTCACCAAAGCTTCAGCACGAATATCCCAGCCTTCAAACAGGTGCAAAACCTCTTCTTCGGAAACATCGGTTACCCAACGACCCTTGAATGGAGACCCGAATGTATCACAATTGTGATGAAAGATGACAACATTGATCAGTTTCCCTTCGGAGACGGGAAATGTTACGATGTGCTATGCAATTGTACATTGGTCAGCCAGGAAGAGTATGAAGCTGCGTTGCCTTACTTTATCCTTTCCCATATGCTGGACACGGAGGTGAGTATTTCATTTATGCGATCTGGTGATATGGCTCACCATCGTCACGTTAGTCGGCGGTTCGAGGCCAGGGTACGCCTTCAAAAGTTTCTCAGTTGGGACTAGGTTCCTATACACCAGCATGCCCGTCCACACAGGATCAATGCATTTGAGCAATTTCTGCCTGGACTCATCGTCTTCGATCGAGGAAGCGAGCTTTTTGTACATAGTTCCACGTGTCGCTGAGTGAATACCATCGGCCCCTACCAACACGTCCGTAACGGAGCTATAACCGTCGGAGAAATGTAAAGTTATTTTCCCGGTTTCGGAATCAACTTCGTAGGAGTTGAGCTTCTTGGATGTGTGGATTTTGTAAGAAGCAGGAAGATGCCGTAGCAGGAAATCCACCACATCTGTTCTGTGAAGCAGCAACTGCCCACCTGCAAAAATCAGAGACACAATGAGTCGTTGAACACACCAGATCCTCACGTTTCAGATGTGTCGAGAACCAATGAAATCCATCTCGCTGATCAGACTTTCTGAAAGTCGGACCTGAATTTAAACAGTGTTATACATCAGGAGTTTCCGGACAAGAAGTAGACAAACTAATGATTTCCTGTGGAGGCTTGACAGCGACTTTGATGAATTCGTCATACAACCCTAGGTCTTCCATGACGTCCATGGTCCTCCCAAAGAGTCCGATTCCAGCACCAAAAGTGGTGATGGTGGGACCAGCTTCGAATATCTCCACCGGATGCGTGCCATACTTTCCGATAACCACAGCGAGCATCAGACCACCTATACCCCCTCCACTGTAGCGACGTTAGTCACGTCAAGTATGTTACATTGGACCAGAGCCTACCAGATGGACACGCGGAATGTGGAATTCATGGATGTGATCTAGTGCGATGATAATGTGAAAGTGATCTGCGCAGGGATTGGTCGTTGGTTGGACCCATAGGCTTCAGCAGTTTATATAGTTGGGCACCTCTCGGTTGGTTTCAGATTAGGTTTGATACATCCGAGATGATCCGCTCAGTGCATATCTGCGAATCAGAGCTTGTTCGACTCGGCCGACTTTACTAAGCCAGCCTGGAGAAGATAAGTTCACGTGGCGGTGCGGCATATATCGAGCCTGGGAAAGGGGCTGCCGCCACCCGGCCATCATGCATTCATGACCTGACTTCCGAGGTGTTAGCTAGTAGGCGCTGTAGTGGCAGCAAAACCGAGTGCGATTTACACACTGTGGACTTGTGAACCTGAATGGACTGGCGTACATTTGGGGAGTGGTGTGGCCTTTTGCAAAGGCAAGGGGGATGACGAGAATCGGATCCCGCTCATTTCGCCAGCCATGAACTTGCTGATCGGTCAACTGGTCGCGGCGCGGCCCGAGCACAAAGTTGACCTGTAGGGAGTATTACATAATGTAGAGTTGCCACGCATTCACTGGCAAGGGAACCACCCAATCAGCAACATATACTATCTGCTATGTATTGTGGATTCGTGCTGGTTACCTCCTTGCGAGTCTTCGTTGCTTACTACTAGTATTAGTAGTAAAGTAACTGACCAGTACATTTTTCAGAAAGCTGTAGATACAATTGCGAAGTAGCAACCATCATGTCATCTGTATACATTTCAATCCAGAAACAACATCACTCGGTAGATTACATTTCCAACAAAGCCCGTATCATCCTGCGAGAACGTCTACAACTTGGCGAGCGCACTACACTTCGTACGCCAGCGTTGCTCTGTATCATTCCATACCCACCGGGACTCGCTCCGCCATGCCCATGCATCCTCGATTGACTTGCGTACATAATTGAGTTCATCCGGACTGCCGTGGGCAGGGCCATCTGACGGGACGGAGAAGCCATAATACCGACCTACGTCCCGGGATCGCTGGACGACGCTGTTCGCAAACGGCAAGCGGACTTCTTCATACATCTTGAGTGCGTCAGCTACGTTCCCTGCATGTGTTAATTCGTGTGTTAGCAGGCGACCCAACACGTATGCATCCTGTCAATGCAGAGCGCGGTGAATCAATGCACTCATATGGGATAATGGCTAGGTTATGCACCTCCATCGCCTGTTCTGCGCCTGCCCCAAAGTGTGGCTCCATAGCATGCGCCTTTGATGTCCTCAGCCGCTGTCATCATTAACACAAACCAAGATAAAGCTTACTGCGTCTCCAAGTAATGCAACCCTGCCGTCTACGTAATGAGGCAATGGCCGGAGGGAATGTAGTACCCATCTTAACGGTCTCTCAACACTCTGTAACGGCGTCAGGAAAGGGTAGAATCAAGGCACGAATAGATCATCAGTTACCTTCGCTAGTGCTTTGGAATGAAGCTCCCAGTCCTCAAACTGGTCTAAAATCTCCTTCTCCGAGACTTCCATTACCCAGCGACCTTCGTATGGTGCCCCGAATGTGTCACAATTGTGAAGCATGAGGACAACATTGATCATTTGGCCCTGGGAGATAGGATATGCTACGATATGCTACAGAGTTTTACATCGGTTAGCCACGCAAAATTCGAAATTGCGTTACTCCACCTTATTCTTTCCGAGATGCTGAATACAGACGTAAGTATTCCAATAATGCAAACTAGGTGGTATGGCTCACCATTGTCAAGCCAGTTGGCAGTTCGACGTCGGGGTACTCCTTCCGGAGTTTCGAAGCTGGTACTAGGCTTCTGTACACCAGGGTGCCTGTCCACACAGGATCAATACATTCCAGCAATCTCTTTCTGGAGTCATCGTCCAGGATTGAGGAAGCTAACTTCTGATACATGGTTTTGCGTGTTGCTGAGTGGATACCATCGGCCCCCACCAACAGATCCGTGACGGAGCCAGAACCGTCTGAGAATTGCAGCGTTATCTTCCCGGTTTCGGAATTTACATCGTAGGAGTCCAGCCTCTTGGATGTGTGAATTTTGCACGAAGCAGGAACATGCCGAAGGAGGAATTCCACCACATCTTTTCTGTGGACCGTCAAATGCCCACCTGCGAGACACACAAATCGGAAACACTATGAGCCATTGAACAAACCGTCTCACGTTTCAAATTTCTCGAGAACCAGTAATATCCATCTCGTTGATCGGACTTTCTGAAACTTGGACCTAAATTTGAATGGTGTTTAGAGATGGGGAAGTTAGCATACAACCGAGAACCCGACAAACCGATGTTTTCCCTTGGAGGTCCAAGGGCCATCTTAGTGAGCTCATCGTCCAGCCCCAGGTCTTTCATGATGTCCCAGGTCGTCCCGAAGAATCCGATTCCGGCGCCAATAGTGGTTATTGTGGGGCCAGCTTCAAATATATCGACAGGATGCGTGCCATACTTTCCGATAACCACAGCAAGCATCAGCCCGCCCATTCCTCCCCCACTTGAACGGAGTTAGCCGCAACAAGTATCTTGGATTGGCCCAAGCCCAAAACTTACCAGATTGCTACGTGGAACGTCGATTTCATGAAGACGAGGATGGCGAGTGCGACGACAGTATGAGACAATGGTCTGCGTGGTCACCAGCGGGGGTCCTGGCGGGAATAGAACGCCAGCAGGGGTCGCGGGGTTCGGCACACTATCGTTGTTGTGTATCACGGCATCAACCGATCGAGCTGACATGTCTCGACGGTCATGTCTACATCTGGGTCCCGGATGTTACTCCAAACCTCCGTTAGCATAGTCAGTGTTATTTCTCAGAAAATCGACCAAATCCGGAATACCGTGATTGTGTTTCATGTCCTTACAGTCGGACAGGCTCGAATGAACCTCCATTCCCTATCATGCATCTAAGCAGATCACAATAGGTGAGTCAGAGCTAACCCGACTAACCAAACTTGTTTGCGTTGGAAAAGACATTGATATTTCTTCATCGAAGCCTACAAGCGTATGGCGGTTAAAGTTTGTCTCCATCAGGGATGGGGAATTGAATTGTGCGAACTTATCATGCACCATGACTCAGATTCACGGAAGCTGGGCGCTGAGCGATGCGATGATCGGTCAACAAGTTGTCACGGTAACAGCTGTAGGGTGCGTTACATAATAATCACTGGCTGGCATGTCCCAGGTCCGAACAAATACGCAATTACCCTTGCGCACTGGACAGTCGCCGTGTTCTGTACCACAACCTACGCGAAGGCTCAGAAGTGTAACATCAGAAACGACAACATAATTCCATTTCCAACTTGATATTTCCCCTACCCTGCGAGGATGCTTACAGCTTTGCGAGGATGCCACACTTTGCACGCCAGCGCTGCTCTGCATCACCCCACACCCATTCAATCTCGTTCTGCCACGCCCATGCATCCTCGATCGACTTGCGTAAATAATCCAAATCTTCTGGACTGTCGTGGGCAGGCACAGGGCCATCTCGTGAGACGGAGAAACTATAATACCGACCTACGTCCCGAGATCGCTGGACGATGCTGTTCGCAAACGGCAAGCGGACTTCCTCATAGATCTTGAGTGCGTCAGTTATGTTTTCTAGTTGCGTTAACTCGTGTGTTAGCAAGCGACCCAACACGTATGCATCCTGGTTGGGTTCCGGGAATCAGTGTAGTCCTAGGGGGGGATATCGGCTAGGTTACGCACCTCCATTGCTTGTCCTGCGCCTGCTCCAAAGTGCGGCTCCATAGCATGCGCCTATGGTATTTTCAGCTGCCGTCTTCATTACCATAAACGAAGGTGAAGCTGACTGCGTCTCCAAGCAAGGCAACCCTGCCATCCACGTAATGAGGCAATGGCTGGAGGGAATGTAGCGCCCATCTCGACGGCCTCTCGACGCACTGTGATGGCGTGAGGAAAAGGTGGGAGAAAGCGATGTCCATACTATTAGATACCTTCACCAAAGCTTCAGCATGAGCATCCCAGCCTTCAAATAGGTGCAAAACCTCGTCTTCAGAGACATCGGTTACCCAGTGGCCTTCAAACGGTGCCCCGAATGCATCGCGATTGTGAAGGCAGATGACAACGTTGATCAGCTGCCCCTGGGAGACGGGATATGCTACGATGTGCTACACAGTTGTGAATTGGTTGGCAACGAAAAGTAGAGGTTGCGTTGCCCCTACTTTATTCTTTCCAAGATGCTGGATACAGAAGTAAACATTCCAGGAATGTTGACTGGTGGCATGACTCACCACTGTCAGGTCAGTCGGCAGTTCGACGTCAGGGTACTCTTTCAGAAGTTTCGTAGCCGGTACTAGGTTCCTATACACCAGGATACCTGTCCACACAGGATCAATACATTCCAGCAATCTCTCCCTAGAATAATCGTCTCGGATTGAGGAAGCAAGATTATGAAACATGGTTTTGCGTGTTGCTGAGCGGATACCATCGGCCCCCACTAACACATCCGTGACGGAGCTAGTACCATCGGAGAAATGCAGCGTTATTTTCCCGGTTTCGGAGTTGACGTCATAGGAGTCGAGCCTCTTGGATGTGTGGACGTTGCAAGAAGCAGGAACATGCCGAAGGAGTAAATTCACTAAATCTTTCCTGTGGACCGAAAATCGCCCCCCTACAAGACACAGAAATCAGGGATACTAAGAGCCATTGAACAAACCATCTCACGTTTCAAATTCCTCGAGAACCAGTGATATCCATCTCGTTGATCCGATTTTCTGAAAATTGCACCTGAATTCGGATGGTGTTGGAGATGGGGAAGTTAGTATACAGACGAAAATCAGACAAACCAGTATTCTCCTTTGGAGGTCTCGTGGCCATCTTAACAAGCCCATCGTATAACCCCAGATCTTTCATGATGTCCATGGTCCTGCCGTGGAATCCGATTCCAGCACCAATAGTAGTGATTGTGGGACCAGCTTCAAATATCTCGACCGGATGTGTGCCATACTTTCCGATAACCAAAGCTAACATCAGTCCTCCTATTCCACCTCCACTACAACGGAATAAGTCACACCAGGTATGTTGCATTGGATACAGAGCCTACCAAATTGCTACGTGGAAAGTCGATTTCATGAGGACAAGGACGAAGATGTCAAGTGCGATGATATTGTGAGACAATGATGTGCAGGAATCGGACACCAGCGGGACTCACAGGATTCGGGTATAGACACACCCAGTTCAGAAGAGTGGTCTGTGCGGGAATAGGACACCAGATATGTGAGAAACTTCCCAAGATCTCTATCAGCATAGTGAGTGATGTTTAGCAGGATCTCGACCAAACCAAGAATACGACGGTGCCTCGCAGCAACATCCTTGCCCACGCAGAATGCTAAAAAAAAAGTGCGAGTTTGGTGAGTCAGGTTAGCTCCTACTTGGCCGCGGTGATCCGCTTAGACTCATGTCAGCGAATGAAAGCTCGCTCGAGGTCTGCACACTTTGCGGGCCACGGAGCGGGGACCTTAGATGACAAGTCCATAGGACGGTTCTGGGGTGCGACTTGGAGCCTAGGATTAGGGGCTGCCGCTGTCCCTCCCATTAGTCCGGGGTCTGAGGATCGATCAGATTTGCGCTGCGGCATGTTGGAGTAAAGTGTGATGATTGCTTGACTGTGGATTTACGAGCGCTGAAACGCTGGCCCACCACACGGTTTGTAACCACATAAGTGTGTTGGATTTACACAGGGCTCTTTCGTTTCCATGCAAGATAGCCGAATCGCCTAAACATCATGGAAGTTCCGTTCACTTTGGCTGAAGTTTCACGACTCGGACGAGTCGGAGGCTGAATGGTTTAACCAGAGTGGGGTGCATTACATAATGATTTGTTGCCACGTCTGACCCGTCGCGTCAACGTCGCGTCCACGTCCGAGGGCGGAGTCACGATGCACCCTCGCAATGTGTACGCCCACCCGCCCGACTTTCTAGGACTCGCGAGGCGCTATCCACCTCTCCGACCACAGTATGTTCTCACTTTTGAATTGGGAACAATTCCATAATTATGACTGGAGCGTGTTCTTGACACACATAGGACCTACTATTGATTTTAAGAGTGCCACCGCACAAAGGTCAGTGAAAATGCGCCCCTGACATCACCGTGGATTGTACTCAGTGATTGAAAGACGGTTGACAGAGGCATTACTCTATCTAGACTTCAATATCAGTCTCACTCTACCCGACAATCGACTGTGTCCACCTGTAAGCTGTCGTTCCTTGAGATAGTCACGGTCATCGTATATTTTCGCGTAGGTACCAAATCGGTGCGTTCTTTAAGTCGTTGTGCATTGATGAGAGATATTGACCAAAGTTTCCCAAGGTTGAACTATGTGCTCTGGGTCCAGGACATTGTAAAGACATTCGTTCCCGGAGATGACATTGTTCGCGGGATTGACATGTGCGTTTATTGGATTTATCAAAATTTGACACTCTCATCCACAAAACAGTGGAACTGGGGCCTCCGCTATATATCCCCTGTTGGCATGCCGTCTAGAACCAAAGTGGTCCATTGTTGCTACTGGTAAGTATTCCTCGATCATTTTCTCCTCGGCTGAGATTTCATTCACCCCTTGTTCAGATACCGACAGGGTATCCCTCGTGTCCGCGCGGCAAAATGTGGAAAGAAATGATCTTTGTGACAGAATTACAATAATCGATATGTCTTCTAGCGAGTCGATCTTGCAACCATTAGATGGACCCCTTTCAGTACCGTACATCCTCTATCATAGAGGTTGTGAATGTCTGGATGACTCGTTGTATAACAGGTTTCACTTCACGATGTGCAATCCGCCTTTTTACGCCAGTATGGAGGAAGTTGCTCAATCGACAGAAGCAAAGGAATACGAGCCGAACGCGGTAAATCACATTGCAAAACTGGAGAGCCCATGGTGACGTTGGTGTCGTTTTCCTCAAGGTCTTTACAGGTGCTGAGATCGAGATGGTAACACCCGGTGGCGAAGCCACTTTCGTCTCGCGTATATTTGCAGAAAGTCTACGTCATAGAATGCAGTGCAAGTCAGCCTTTTTGATCGTTGAACATCTGACATGGTTTGATTTAATGCTATCAAAGATGGTACAGTTCGATGCTTGGGAAGATGTCATCTCTGCCATCGATAGTAGGCCTTTTGCGCGAGCACGAAGTATGATTTGCGTACTCATTCTCCGAGGAGAGCTAATCATGTGCTCAATCAAGGTCGATAACTATGCCATCACGGAATTTGTTCAAGGGCAAACTCGGCGATGGGCGATCGCATGGAGCTTTGGAACCCTTCGTCTTCCAGATGTAAGTCGATATCCTGCTCCCGAGCTATCAGTAACATCACATCACATCAGTCTCTCGCGCGTATCGCCAACCCGACACTACAAAGTATAATGCCTCACCGCACAAGTCTCCATCAACACGTAGCGAACGTCCGGTCATTGGATGTCCTGTATAACACGCTCATTCAAGTCCTCAGAGCGATTGAAGGCATTCATGTAACACCCGAGCCCTCGGACTCCACCGAAATTCCATCTGTTCTTGTGGTCGCGACCGAAATCACCTGGTCTCGGTCCGCGCGAAGGAAGAAAGTGGCACCTCAGGTATCACACATGACTTCCATGGGATCAATTATTATGCAGTGTCGGATCACTTGTGCCAATGGCCCCCATCCGATTTGGGAGAAGCAACAAGCATCGGGTCCCCATCTCGTGTATCAATGGATTGATGGAAGCGAGCGCGGGGTTCTGGAAAGTTTTGTCAGCCATGTCAACCGCAAAGTCACTGTTATGGTCTAACCCCCTCATTGGTACCATCGTCAAATAAAGTGTCGTATACTAATCAACTAGCATCATGGAGTCTTTGCTGTTATAATGGTACCATGAGTTCACTGGTGAGACGTTGTGTATGTTACATATTGAACCTCCCTTTTTAATAAGCACTTTGTCTTTTCGCTCGTTCATGATTATGGCTGTCACCTAAGGCGTGTCACTAAAGTACAAATTTATTGGTCAGGTAGTTTTGGAGGCTAATCGAGGTCATAAAACAAAGGCTTGGTTGAGCTTCACAGCGTCGAATCGCACAAGCATGATTCGGCTCAAATGCACACTAAACTTGGTGTACCTCTCCAACTTCTCCAACCTTGGCGCAGAAGTATCCGATGAAAGATTTCTTGCGACATGCCCCATGGGTGACTAAACTCCCAATGCCCAGCGAGCCGCCAAAATATCGAAACTACTTTATTCTGATCGTAATAGTAGCGCTAACGCATCTAATACAAAATCCACAAAACTACTAGGGTAAAGCATACCGGTAGCAACGGCAGACGCCCAAGCAATCAGAAATCTTCCTCTAGAGAGCTAGCATATCGCACGTGTTACTCACCGACAAGAGGACCCAGAGAAAATGTGACTCACAAAACTCTGCGAGAACCCCCCCTGGCCAAAGGGTTTGTGTAATTGACGTTGGCCTTGGCGTAATCCGACGTCCGCTTTTCGAAAAAATTGGTCTTGCCTTGGAGCGAGATCATTTCCATAAAGTCGAATGGGTTCTTGGCATTGTACACCTTGGCGTTGCCGAGCGATACCAGGAGGCGGTCAGCAACGAACTCGATATATTGGCACATGAATTGAGCATTCATGCCAATCAAGGCCACTGGCAGAGCATCTTGGGAATGCTTATGAGCATGAGCAAATCGAGTGAGCATTACAAGAGCATACCGGTTAAAAACTCTTGTTCAATTTTGACGGCCTCCCTTATAATGCGCTCGATGACATCGGGGTGTGGTCGGCGCCTGAGATGGCTGAACAACAAGCAAGCAAAGTCGGTGTGCATTCCCTCGTCGCGGCTGATGAGCTCGTTGGAGAACGTGAGACCTGGCATGAGACCACGTTTCTTCAGCCAGAATATCGATGCAAAGGAGCCGGAGAAGAATATCCCCTCGACGGCAGCAAAGGCAACGAGACGCTCGGAAAACGTGGAGCGTCGATCAGAGATCCACCTGAGCGCCCAGTCGGCCTTGTGCTTGATACACGGGATGGTCTCAATGGCGTCAAAAAGAAACTCGCGTTCGGCCGAATTCTTGATGTATGTATCAATAAGGAGGGAATATGTCTCGGAGTGGACGTTCTCCATCATGATTTGGAAACCGTAAAAGGAACGTGCTTCTGCGATTTGAACTTCGTTCGAGAAACGTTCAACCAGGTTTTCGTTGACGATGCCATCCGAAGCAGCAAAGAAAGCAAGAACACGAGAAATGAAATAACGTTCGTTATCGTTGAGACGATGGTTCCAGTCACGGATATCGTTTGAAAGGTCGATCTCCTCGGCGGTCCAGAAGCATGCTTCCGCTTTCTTGTACATTCGCCATATCTAGATGAATGGTCAAGCAGGAAATGAAGCACAGGGGGATGTACATGCCTCGTGGTATTTTATAGGAAAGAGGACAAACCGACGCTTGTCCGGTTTCAACAGAGGTTCCTCGCCTGTCAAGTCACCGCGTGAGCGATCATGAACTAGTCAAAGCCATAACACGTACACTCAGGAAGATAGACTTCGCCTACAAACCTGTTACTCATATTGTGATCGTCTGTTTCAGACTCGTCGAGATATTCGGGCAGCGGTGAACGCATATCGGGGTCATCGATAATTATGGGACCGGTATTACAATCTGGCTTTGGAGAACCTAGCGACAATGATGCAATAGCTTCTATGATCTAATGAAAAAGATGAGCATCGGAAAAGAATTCCACGCGAATCATTACCTGCCTGCTGGTTGGAAACGCAGTTACACTGTGGTGCGTGTTATCGACGAAGGAGTCCATCAAGTGCTACGGTCATGACAAAGACATGGAGCCAGTGTTAGGGGTCTGAATCTGGTGGCTATACACAACTCTATCATTATGCAAATACACAGGCGTAATATTCCGGTGACCTAGAAATCCCACTACACGGCTCAAAGTCGAAGAATTATCGCGCTCAATGGTGTACACTGACCCGAGTATCCCGAGCTATTAAAAGAATAACTTCATGAACAGGGTGAACTGAAAGACCTTCTACTGCGATCGTACAGCTCTCCGCTTCCGCTTCCTAAGCGTCACTTGGGGACTCGCCGGGGGCGCCACATGAGGGGGGCTCGGAGGTCGGGTGAAGTACTCTGATCGTTTGAGGATGCTTAGAATCGTGTTGGAGGTATAGTGGCCAAAGATCCCAACCATAGCCCCGAATATGCATGCGACAGCGCAGAACATGTAGACAGGATACAACGCTACTGCGACCATACGGATGATCGAAAACGGAGTGAACAACACGAAGTCGAGTGCAATTTTGAACACGATGGTGGTGGGCGAGAGTAATGCGTGGATGATGGACCAGACGATGCGTAGCGGGTACACCGCGACGAGAAGCAAGCGGATCCCGAGGTGGAACAAGAGAGATGACCCCGTTAGAGCAGACTGCAATAAGGGGAGAAGCTTTGCAATCGGGGGAGGTTCTGTCGTTGGAGGGACGCTTTCAACCGTCCCAGTCATAGTTGCAGCTGACGTGGCAGCAAACGCGACCCTCAACTGTTATCTCCGCACCTAAGGAGCTCTGTATCAACCTATCATCAAGTAAAACCTGACAAAACTGAATTACTGACCACTTCCGAGGATATGTTGAGGATTGATGTGGACGAGACGCTGCAGAGTTACGGTTGAAGAATCCGGATCGGTGGTGGTGCGATCAAACGCTCAAGTGTTCAAACGTTCAATATGGCCCAGTGGAAACAGTGCTCAGTCTCGTTTCAATCCCGTTCATACGTGAGGAACTCTCTTGACAAGCTAAATACTCAAAGTATATTACTTTTGCAAGGCGTGAAACGTTCATATCAGGGAGGTGAGCGATAGTCCACATGCTTATTGCCAAAACTCGTGGTGCACAAGAGTGGAGTTGTGGCCGTGGAGTCTTGGCCCTTGGGTAGCTTTTACACCCAAGCAGCCCAGATGGAGCCGAACTGGCCACTGCGTGGCCGACAGAGAAGACAGTGCGAGCGTCCGGAAGCCAGTTTCACGTCTATTATGCTATGCTATCCAGGCAATCATGAAGAGGGCACGCAAAAAGGGCCAGAGGTACACATAATCTCACTGTTTCGATTGAATATCACAGCAAAAAGGGTGAGAAGAGGATGCACTCATCCTCGGATGAGACGCGTGTGAGGAGTCTAATCTGTAAACGCGTCAGAGATCTTGAATTTGCACAGGAAGAGATCTTACCTAGCGTAATGGGGTAACGAGTGTTTTACCTACTTCAGCTTAGAGAACAGTTTTGGTCCTGCACAGGCCTGCGGAAGACATGAAGCTTTCGTGTGAACCATAAGAACAAGATGACATACGTCAACACAGTGCATCATGCTTTACGCGTCGAGGTTAGTATCTGGACAAGCATAGTCTGTATAGCACGTACTGGACTGTCGTTTGCCAAGTGTCATTAAGATCATGTCAGTCTGGTTCCCAGGAAGAGAAGGGTGACGAAGACGTACATCTGTTAGGAGAGCCTGTCAGCTAGCAACAAAGGAGACACGTGCGTTACTTACAATTCTTCCACACAGTCCTCGCCCTTGTAACCTTGGCCTGCCACGATTTTCTCTTGACAATGCTCAAAGTGTCGCGTCAGAGGTGCACACTTGGTCGTACTTTTACATTCGTCACAAATGACTGGGTGCAACTGACGAGGAAAGGCATGAGCGGAAAAAGAAACAGGTTGTGTGGGTTGGACTGACGTCTTCCGGCTCCTCGGCTTCCTCCTCCACCTGTACAACTCCTTCGGACTGCGTAGACTCGACGACTTCCTCCTTCTCCTCTGCGTCGGCGTGGACGACGTTCAAGAAGGACGAGAAAAATGCCGAGAGACTCATGGACACGACTTGTGCAACTTGGTGTTCAAACCGTCTGTCTTCGCGAGTTTACGGGTCACATACTTCGGGCGCCGATTGAAACGCATCAGCTCCGCGGCTCTCACTGCGATGGCCTAGACAGGATAAGTGGCGGTCAGTCATGCGTTGTCCATTCTCCATCGACATCCTAAAGTCGCGTATTCACTGTAACTCGCCCATCATCATAGTAGTGGACGCATTCTAGTCATCGACAACGCTGCCAGATAGCCGGGGCAACTGCAACGACGCGTCCACACACGACAGGCACTACACAGGGTCGTTTTCAAGTACATTGTCGGTTCCACGCATGAGATCCAAGAACCTGTTCGGGTATGAGGATCTCATTTCGAGCTAAGGAGAATATCGCTTGACACCCTTTACAGAACGGAGATAGTCTTGTGAAACATGACTTAAACCCGGTTCGGAGTCGGCTCAGCTGGTTCACTCCGGGAGGCGTGTTGGAGTTTACCATAGGTAGTCCGACTCAGCCTGGGAGTACACTTGACGCTGCGCTTGTAGACGAGGACCCGCCTTTTGCCATCAACTTGGTGCATCCCCGGCCGGTTGCCTGGTAGTCCTTTCTGAGATGGAAATGAAAAGGGACGTGCGATTTGTGACCGCGGCCATTCACGAAGTTTATATTTATCGTCACAGGTTTAGCTTGATTTTCTCTGGTTATGACTACGACGGAAGGGGCAGCCTGCCATCAGATTGCTCTATTTTATGTGCATGATGGCGGAGGGCGACTTCCACAGTCCATTGCGGACGTGTGTGCGGAAATCATGAACTATCATAAAGATGGGGCAAGAGGTGAGTTGGATTGTCCAGTGCCCCTTGTTGCTGATATTCGCTCAACTTCTCACTCAGGGATTCACCATACGTCCATTGACGGTGGGCGATTTCTACGACGTCGGAGTTCGACGTTGACACCCGCCGACCTCGATCCAGAGGATGAACTACTCCCACTTGACTAATGTCTGTGTCGGGCAGGTTTGATAGCACGCAATCAGACGCGCACGCTTTCCGCTTAATAGATCACCGCTGCTCTGACCTTGGTGGTGTTTCTCTCGCAGGCTGCGCTTACAGGTTGCCTGTCAGCAATTGCATCGCATGTGCGCTACTTGACTTCCCATTCAGCTATCATTGGTTGTGCATTCAAGGCTATGACACGCAACTAACAACGTATATTTTAGATTGAAGGCACGTCGTTCGCCATAGTTTAGTTCGCTCTTAACCTGATGACCCCAGATCGGTTGGACAATACCTATTAGGAGCGGCCCTTCTCGGTGCAATATTTGGTTTCAGTGTCCACGTCTCTCCCACGTCACTTAAATGGCGGTTATTACCTGGGCTACTTACTCTTCACCTTCGGTTTTCCGGCCTCTCATCAACTCGGACTGTTGCAAGCGGCTCCCAGACAAGATATTCACCTTTTGTTTGGTCATGCGTTTCTTGACCTTACAAATCCTACATTTTCGAGATAAAGCTCGTCGTCTTGGTTGGTGTCACAGCTGAGAATATAGTCCAGTCATTGCACATCGGCAAAACTCGATAGTTGGGGGTCGGCGAGAAGGCAAGGGTACTTGATCTTTCGTTTGGTTTGCTACCATCTTCGGGGCAGTGAGTGAATATGCGTCACGTCGGTGTTGCCATGGGACTGGCGTATCTTCTACACCCTTAACTGAGTTGGCTGAACTGCAGCGATTGCAGTGGAGAGCTGGTCAGTCCTACGTACGCAACTCTTCAGCTTTTATTGATTTATGCACGAGTAGGGGTGGTGATGGGAACGGGCGCCAGTCTTCACTAGTGTTGGGATGTTGACGGGTATCAATGTATACTATATGGAGTACGTTTTTCGTACCCTTACACATTTCTGGCCTCACCTTTGCCAGAGTTTCCTAGGAAACACTATGATTTGGCCTATTATTATCAGTAGAGGGATGGCGGATATGTAAGCCTTACTCTCAATCAACGGCAATCTGTCAGTCTTTCCAAGACGCTCTCCGATCTGATCAATGTCCCTTCATGTCGCTCCGGGAGGGTCGCCGGAGGCATAGCTCACGAGGTCGACATTTCTGCTGGCGCGTTTTGTCTCGTTGGGTCGGGTCGATGTTTCTCGCAGACCGCGCGGATATGCCCAAACACCGGTCTCCCTCGCTTGTACCATTCAGATAACGGGTTGTCTTGGGTTTGAGTGGAATGGCGCCGTCGTCCATTTTCCCTTGCCTAACCGTCCCTGACCCCAGTACCTTCCGTTTGGCACCTCGTCGAGCGACCAGGCCTGTCGGGAACTTGGAAGCACAACCCACCGGTGTCCGAGAATACCTTCGTCTCTCCCTATTAGCCCTACGTAGTTCCCGCTTGGTGTCATGCATGTGTAAGGGTTTCAGCGTCTTCTTGTCTCATCCCGTCATAACATATGCCCTGGGCACCTCCTCTCCCGACACTCTGCCCACCTTGTCGCATTAACACCCGCGGCCCCACGGTCTAGCGTTATCTTCCTTAGTGGAGTAACCTTGTTTCAGAACGCGACCCAGTTGATCGTTGTAAACCCATCAGGACGATTTGATTTTTCACGGTCCGCACACAACTAAGGCAGTGATCCTGGACACCGTTCAGTCCCTACCAATTCCATTTGGCAGGTGGTCATACCTCCGAAGTAGCTAACGCCGCCGTTCACTGCTTCAAGCTCCTGGTACAATGTTGATCCACTCCGAGCAGCAGCATGCTTCTTGATTATCAGGGTCTAGATCACCGCTGGGAGAACAATCACCCGGCGGTTTTCACCATCACTTCCGTTGTTCTCGCACTCACATGAGGTGGCCGTAAGGTACAGATGATTGACGAGGTGAGTTCTGTGTCGTCGGTGGCGTGGCGCTGCTAATTTTTGTCATCTATCTTTTTTGGTTACTCGGCCATTAGTTGAATGCTGTAAGTGGGATGGACCACTCGCGCTAGGCGCTGTATGATTAGTTGGTTCATAGGGATGAGGCCGAGACAAACAACAGACTGGAATTACGTATCGATGGATGGAAGTTGTTGACCAAAATATACCGTGATCCCACTCCAGCTGTGGAGCTCTGGTCGTTTTTCACCACTCACATTCAAATGAACAACAATCTACCTTTAATCCCTTGGAAGGTGCAGCTTCAACACTTTTACTTGCCATGCTCTCGACATGGATGAGAAATGTTTTTTGATCGCAAACTTGGCTCTCATACTCCGTGTACGGGCAATCCGTTCTATCTGCGCAAATGAAGGTATTCCCACGTTGTCGTTCATCACACACAGCCGAGCATCATACGTTGCTTTTGTCCGAATGATAGTCACCATGTCAGATAGAAGATATATATTGACATCCATCTCGAGGCTGATCTGCCAACAACCCCTTCTCCTCTCTCGTGCTTTCTATCAATCAACCAGACACCACTCTTGTATCTGTCATGTCCTCTGACTTGCAGTCTGCTCTGGAGCTCCTTCAGCTGTATAACTATGCATCAGGTATGCTGTATCATGCATCTAGTCATTGATATTCTTAAAAACCAATGCAGTGGTGATAATTACTGCTGTTACATATGACTATTGTGAGTGATAGGCTGATGCTTGCTCTCCATATCAGATTAATATACCCATTGTAACCCTACCACCATAGTCCTCAACTTTTCAAAAGAGGTATGTTACTTTCCTCTTCACCTTTCACTGGCTAATGATGCACTGCAGGTAGACTATGTTTGGGTAAGTAAGCAACAATTGCCCCAGTACTAGGTCTCTTACAGTTCCACAGTGCAAACACTGGACCTGGGTCTCCACAATATTTGTTCTGGTCTGTAAAATGGCTGAAGAGTCATTTCCTTGCACACATTATTGACAGTTATTTTCAGCTTCGCTATGTTGGTCTCTCCTGGGCCATGTAAGTCTTTGGTTGATGTGTCTCCAGTTGACACAACTGACAATGAATGTAACCTCAAGAATCACTGGCCTTGGTTTGTACATAGTTGAATTTGGTAATTGATGCAACTAATTAGGCATGCATCCAGGAACTAGTACATTTCTTCCTGGAACTATAAAAGTGGGTTCCTCTATTTTACATCTATGATTAACTAATACTGACTAAAACTTTTTTGCAGTTGTATGTTATCTAAATTCTGCTTGTTGACTGTGATGATGATTTCATACATAGGTGTAAGTGCTTGATTTACTGCTCATTGAACATAAAGCATAAATTTTAAAGGTACTGCAATCTATCTGATATTGGACTGGGAGTTTGCAATATTCCTTGCTGCTGCTGATTGTGAGTGACTACATTCCTATTTGTATCTCTTCTAGTCATGCCCTAGTAAATCACAGCAATAATGATTCTGCGGTTGTATGCAATGTGGAATCGATCCAAGAGGATCCTCTACATCCTCCTATTTATTTTTGTGCCACAGGTCATTCTTTCCTTCATCTTTATAGGCATATATAACAGCCCCAATACATACATCACAGGTATGTCTTGAACTAGATTGCATACATCACTGCAATCTCATATCTTTCTGTCACTTCTTACCCTTTCTTTCAGCCTCAGCCTTTCAAGTTCTTGACTTTTCTCTTTGCACTATTGCATACAACAATCCTCTGACACTGGAAAGGGTTCATCTGTACAATGGGATTGTACGAGTTGCTCTCAGTGCCATGCTCCTAATTTTTGCTGTCATCCAAACTGTCAAGCAGTCAGCTCAGATGTACAAAGCAAACAAGCAATGGGAACCTAACCAGTACATGCAACAGTTCATGGGAGATGGGACAGTTTACTTCTTTGTGTAGGTCCCCACTTTGTTTCCCTTCATCACTGTCTTGTCTCTCCCCTAAGTCATCTTACTTTCTATATCTGTGCAAAAACTAATTGTTGGATGTTCACCACCCAGATATGTGTTTTATAACCTCATTCTTGTACTTGCAAACTACCTCATCAACTCGGACACTACTTCAATCATCTTCGAGTTCTTGGTCACGCTTGCTATAGTAGCCATAACGCCCATGATGCCTCGGTTCATCATTAGCATGCGAGAGTTGTATGACCGCGACATCCATGGCCGCTGGGACACTGCATTCGGAGCATTGTCACAACCCGCTGCCACTGAAAACACGGTCATATCCATGATGGCATTCGCAGATGGCAACACAGAGCAGGTGGTGGAGGGTGATGAAGTGGACTCGGAGGCAATTCGACTCGAGGTGAGAGATGGTGGGTACCAGGTTTGAGAGTGAGGGGCTTGGCGTAAACCTTGAAGGATGGTAGTACTTTGAATGGTGGCTCGGATATTTATTCACCTACGCATATGCCTCTTCTTATGGATTCTACGTATGACATGTAACGGTCTCAAGGGAACGTCTGCTTTGGTGGCTTGTGCAATTTGGCTCTGTGCTGCGAACATTTTCAGGAGCGACACACAGCTATTGTGGAAACAAGCGTAATAGCATATCGTCGAGGGCCAATAGAGTGTAACATACATCCAGGTAGATCCGGAGACTACTATCATGCATACAATGGGTAGTAAGCGTCTCGACTGCACATCTCGAAATGCATGGGCCATGACACTCGTATGTTGCGCTGTTTCAAGCATGCTCAGGTCCAAACCCATGGTCCATCATCCATGCCGAGCTCATTCGTCGAGCTGTCAACAAGGCTGAGTTTTGATGTAAGGTGATACCCAAGCTCGATGAGTGGGAGCGGTTGGCTTGTAGCCCAGCATAATTGTAGCAGGCGAGGAAGTGCTCGATGAGAACGTGGACGAGTGTGGTATCCTCCAATGTGAGGCAACTTGTCTGATCCCAAGGGTACGTACCAAGGAGAAAGCTCTTGCCTCGGATTCGAATATCAACATCTTGTGCGTGGTGCTTGTATTAATGCCGTTGGGAAGCCTACCCATTGCGCACACGGAAAGACCTCGGGTAGTCAGGGCTTCGTTGGCGAGACAGTGTGGCCAGTCTTCACGTTGACGCGACGCGCATGTGGCAGTGATTGTTTGAGGGTGTTGGTGCCTTGCAGCTTCAACTCGTCAACTCATCAATGCATACGGTCCACGGAATACTTGCAAAGCGTACCACATAGGCATATCCGTTTCAAGGAATGTGGCTTGGAACAGTCTGCCCTTCCACGTTGCCTCTGATCTTGTGGCCTTGAGGACGGACTGTTCTCTCCCAGCCATGCGATGCGATGGTGTCTACTACGTTCCTAATAAGACGTTCGACCCTTTCAAACGAAGAGCGGAAGGTGTGTAGCATCAAAACGTCGATAAGCTGTCGCAGTGGATAATTTCATCCCGTAGATTTACTCGACCGGTCACTTCCCACCTGCCATGGCATGATCCCATACCGTGCAGTACGTATTCCGCCAGGTTGACGATGGAACCGGGCAATCGTACATCTCTATTCGGAGAGTCTCCCGACATTATATCGACTTTTCAGACCAACAATGGTTGTGATGTTTCTGTGGAATGTAAGTTCTTAAACACGGTTTATCGCTTCGGATTCAAAAGCTTTTACAGGCCATTCAATCGCAACTACCATGCAATTAACGCGCAGAATGACATTCCACGTTATACTAGTATTCAGCGTTGCACTTGTCTTTGACAGACAACGAGACAACCGTCCGCGATCATACACCCGAGCACAAGTTTCCGGGAGCTTGGACGTGGTGGTAATTGCTCAGAGAAGATATCCATCTTCAGTTAGCCTTCGTTTGATCGGGAAGGCGACGTCTCCAACGCAATGCCCATAGTCAGTGCTCGACGAATTTGCTTGTTTCTGGCGCAGAACCCGTCCCGAAATCACCAGCTTCGTGAAGTTTACTCGGAATCTCGTTTACCTTCCGTGGATCGCCTCCTTGGGAGTCTTGTACAAGGTGGGCCGGCAATTTGAAGATACAAGCAACTGACCTCAAAGACAAGAGACTCAGGTGGACCGTTCGCGCGGCCTTCGACTACGAGGTTAACACCCTTCACAGTCGTTTCTAGCTCTGTTCACACTCGGGCCGTCACTGTCTTACTTACCTCCATACGAAGGGTCCCTCTCAATAGTGGCGCAAGCTTCCTCTCGCTTACCTTAGTCGCTCCACAGCTCCAGGGACTCGCCAAAGACACAGCTCTTGGGTCGACAGGTGTGCTGACGGTTGTCGGGTCAAGTCGAGGGGCCTGTTCATGCCTCAGCAGTCTTGTTGGATATGGGAGTTGGGTAGAGGGCGTTTGCAGTGGGTCGGATCAAGCCGGACAGTGCGTTTACCCCATTTGACCCTCACATTTCCTCGTTCTCGCATATGCGCTTTTAGTTTTCAATGTCGCTGCGGCTTAATCTTCCTCATCCTGTCGTCACATTGGCCTGGGCAGACACTTCTGGAACTGTATACAATCTATACGTCGTTTTAGCATCCGCACCCACTGCGCCTTGCTATATCCCCGACTTTCCTGGTGTAAACACGACTTAAATATTCGTCATGAAAGCTGTGCATGTGTACTTCGTCTTCGGAGCTCTGAATGGAGACTACGGGCATCATTGCATTGCAGTTACCTTTCGTCTGCGAGTTGCCTCTTACCCTTTGATATGATTTATTTTGAACCACCTGCACAGGACTCATATAATGGTCCCGGACACCGACACTTCAATTGGGTGATCACGTAGGGGAAACATCATTTGCCGCATTTTACAGCTTCACTGGTGCGGTGTTCTCACCCACTCCAAATTGCAACACGCTTCTTGATGACTACGGTTAAGATAGAACCCGCGGCCCGGTTGTTCTCATCGCTTCCGCGGTTGTCCCACTCACATGATTGATGAGGGTGAGTGCTGTGTCCTTGGTGGCGGGCGCTGTTGATTTCGCGATTTGTCAACTGTTTTGGCTGCCGGTTCACTACCTCAACATTTTACGGTGGGTTAGGTCACTAAAAGGAGGCATTGTGCCATTAATGAGTTCATCGACCTAGGATTGAGATCCGAATAAATGACGTGCCGGAATTGAATACATGTCTACAGGCTGACGTGGGTAGCGAAGATGTTCAAACACGCGCGTGGATTGCCGAGATATTTCGAGGTGCGACGTGGGTAGTCAAGATATATATATATTCAAAATGCGGGCGTGGATGGAGTGCTTGGATGAGCAACAACCTAGTGCTTTGGTCTGTTCCAAGAGCAGCCAGATGGATCAGTACAGTTTCAAAGCTTTTCGCTTGCCATGCTTTCAACAGGAAGGTGACATGGCCATGATCCCGAATGAATACCAGATCAACAGTTTCCCTTCTGTACACAGCATGTACACAGCAAATCATTTGTTTTCCGTGAGTGAACAACCTGAAACTTCTCCACTATATAATTGGTGAACACTATGGGAAGACTCCAGACCACCCACTTCCAACATCCCCTCACTCAGTTCACAATCCTTCCTTGCTGTCAAGTTGTCATGTCCTCTGATGTGCAGTCTGCTTTGCAGCTCCAGCAGTTGAATGATTATACCTCAGGTATGATCACTCATGCCTTAAACCTTTTGTCATTGATTCAGGTTGACCTTATAAACCAATACAGTTGTGACACTTACTGCTGTCATATATGATTATGGTGAGTGATAGACTTGTGCATGCTTCTGTATTAGGACTAAAGCTAAAGTGGCTATTGTGCAGCTCTCACCTTCTCAGGAGAGGTATCCTAATTTGCTTTCTGCACCTTACCATTTATTGAGTGACAATGTTTTAAAGGTTGACTATATTTGGGTGAGGAACAACAGTTCTCAGGCAAACACCAAGTTCCTTACAGCTTCACAGCACAGACCCTGGACCTGTGTCTCCACAATGTTTGTTGTGGTCTGTATAATGGCTCCAGTATCACTCTATTACATGTATGTTTGAATTGACACTTCTGTAGGTTTGCTACATTGGTCTTTGTTGGGCTATGTAGGTCTATTATGGTTGTAGTCCATGTCAAACAATACTGAAATTATGCACAAGTCTTTCAAGCCTCTGTATGCTTGAGTTGCCTGAGCTGTAGCCAACTAAACTAATTAAATATATCTCTAGTGGGCAGTACTTTGATGCCTGCTTCTATAAGAGTGAGTTTTTCTACCTTATAGCTCTTTCATTATTGATAACTGCCTCTTGATAGATGTATGTATGCACCCTAAATTCTGTTTGTTATCAGAATCAGTGGCAGTCTCATAGATGTGAGTACACTAATGGACTACTACATTCTGCAATTTGAGTATAAGATGGTGCATATTCTCAAGGCACTATAACATTTTTGATACAAGGCTGGATGGCTCCAGTATTTTTTGCCACTTTTGATTGTGAGTTGTTATATTTCTTGATTTCATTTCATCTGACTATGCTTTCAAATTGCAGTGGTAATGATCCTGCGAGTGTATGCAATGTGGAACCAGTCCAAGAGGATCCTTTATATCCTCTTGTTCATTTATGTGCCAGTATCCCTTTCCTTCCTCATTGTCACAGGTATCTTTATCAATCCCAGCTCAAACTTGACAGGTGTGTTTTGAACTAAATACTTGCACTAATGCAATCTCATATCTTTTTGTCACCCTTTGCTTCAGTCACAATTTCTCAACTCATCAATTTCTCTGTTTGCAATGGATCATTTACAAATGCAATACAGGTGGCTCATGTGCTCAGTGCAATCCTACAATTTGCTCTTAGTGGGACAATCTTAACTCTCACCATCACTCAAGCCCTGAAGCAGACACTTGAGCTTTACAAAGCAACCAAGCAATGGGAACCTAACAAGTACATCCAACAACTCCTGAAAGATGCAGTTCTCTACTTCCTCATGTATGCCTCTTCTTTTCCCTTTCTTTATTCCCATTCATGACTATACTAGTGAACTAACCACTTTGATCTTTTGTTTTCATGAACTTTCAGAAATGTACTGCGCAACATCAGTATCATACTCCTAAAGAATAAGCCAGGATTTGACAGCACTCCATTGTTCTTCCTGTACATGGTTCCCCTCACAATCATTCCTCTCATGATGCCTCGGTTCATCATCAGCATACGAGAGCTACACGATCATGTCCTCCATCACCACTTGCAGGGGATTGACTCTGAATTTGGTGTCTTGTCACAATTTGTTGCTAGGAATGCAGTCGTGTCCAAAATTTCATTCGTGGATGTCAACCCGGGGGAGGCAGATGGTCAGGAAGTGCAGGGGGAGCCCGGCAGTGCAGGTGACTCAGAGCCAATTCAACTCGAGGTACTGGGAAACAGTGTAGGGCATACAAGTGAGGGAAGGATGGAGGTATTCTGAATGGTGATGCGGATATTACCTCATTTTATGTACATGCCTCACATCTTGAGTTCTCTGAACAGTACGTAGAATCTGTCTCGAGAAAATGTCTACCTCGGCGGTCTCGTGCAATTTGGTTTTGCACTGCAAACATCTCTTGCAGCAACATATTACTACTCAGAGGTCACTATCGAGAAGAAGCTAGTCGAACGTCACGACCACACCTCATGGAGGCATGAACCCAGGCATTTGAATATTGTCCTCTTTCCAGCGCCTTGATCGTGTCGTGTTCATTCGTCAAAATGGCAGCAAGGTTGGCTTTCGACGCTGGCGCAAGGAATGTAACCAAATTAAAAGATTTCAGTTACACTTAAGGTTCCGAGACTAAGCACCGTTGGTTCGCGACCCAGACACGACTGTGAGGCAGACAAAAAAATTGGCCATGGTTAGAGATGAGAATGAAAAGGTTACTTATCTCCGTGATTGCGGCAAGAGATAATCTGCCCCAAAGTGTATGTATCAAGAGAGAAAGTCTTTCTCGAGGTCGAATGTCGCTACAGACGTTCTGGGCGAGGTGGTGAGAGACACGGTGTCAGTATCATCGCTCCCGAGCACACGAACAACTAAGAACAACGGATATCCTCCTTGCTGTTTGACATGGTATGCTGCATCGTGGCTGTACGGTTTCGTGTTGCTATTGATGTCGCCGGTGCACACTCGTCCGTGTCTTTAAATCCATGTCAACACGTCTCTGTACATGTGAAGACAATGTATGGCCGTACCACACACGGAGGAATGTTCAAAGAGAGCATCTCGAGGACGGGCGGTGATATGTCAGAGAATGGCCATGAGCACAAAGCAGGACCCGGTCGGCTCCGAAGCCTGGAAGTCGACACAGTGAAAGTTCAAGTTGGAGAATAGAACTCACTCCGGCTTGTCAACCACGGAACCAGTCATTCTTCAATAAAACGTACCACTGCTACTATACATCCTAGGAGGTTTCTATACCCTTCCAGTTCGTGACGATATCGCGACGAGCCGTCGAGGCGCAGGTTGAGCTTTTCAATAGGTGCTGTCTTTTCACATTGCGCTAGCCCCTGCGATCTTGAACGTGACGATCCCGAAGAAGCTAGAGTCGTTTCAGAAGCAATGCGGTCTATCCTTAGCTCACGTCGTCTGATCTGACTGCTTGGGTTATTGACCAGCCGGGTCCGATGCGTCACACGACGCGCGTATATGGTCATTGGCCACACACCGCATGCCAAGGAGTAGTGTCCGGAGAATGGATTTCAATGACCTGCGATGACATGAAGCTTGAATTGATCGCTTGAAAGAGTAAGTGCTGAGCTTGCGTGAATTGGGTTCACGCGACGCGTGGTTGTTTGAGGATGTTGGTGACATTCTCCCAACAAAGCTACATGATAGCAAATCGTCGCCGCGGAGCGCAAGTCTTTGAACAGCTTCACCCTTTCAACACCTGCCTCTGATCTTGAGGAACGGCCACATTCTGCCAGTTTCGGCTGCCTACGGTTTCAACAACAGGCTCGACGCTTGCAAACGAAGTTTTATGGGGGCACCATTCACTCGACGCTCGTCGGCCCGCTATGACACCAGGCAATACGTATTCGTTACAGGTCAACGCTGAAACCTGTCAATCGTACGTCTGACTATTTGGATTTTTCCGACATCTCACCTCATTTCTTTAACTTTCAGATCAACAAGGGTTGCTATGTTCTTGTGGAAAGGTATGATCCTAAAATAACAATATTACTGCCCTGACTCAAAGGCTTTCTACAAGTCATCCGAACGCGGCCCACTGGCACCACGACTTGCCTTGTCGAACGACGTCGCCACGTTGTATTAGCCACCACCACTATCGATGGCTCGGTGACGGAACACGAGAAAGCCGTCTACGACCATACATTCCAGCCTAGGTCTCCATACTTTTGGACGTGACAACAGGTGCACCGGAAACGCCTCCACCTCAGCTCTCCTATCCTCGAAGCCGCCAACGCGGGACAGGCGAGCTGGAAACTTGAAGTATAACTAACAGGCTGTTGTACATGGAGTATTTGTAGGGCCTTCGGTGATGGGCTTGTTCCTTCCCAACCCCACTCATGATCAAGTCTAATGGAATCACTATTTACGTAGCCCGTGTAAATGGGTGCGCCATCTGGGCCTCGCTTGCCACCGAAAAGTCCTCCTTGGCAGATGGCCAGCTAGCCAAGCGCGGGCTTCCTTCGGCATCTGCCTGGGCTTCATGAATCGGGAGGCCCTCCAGACCCACAAGTTCCGGCTTGTACGCTAAGAAATCCAACGCCGCATTTCATGTCATCGGTCAGGTCTACGGAGCTAGTGTTGGCGTTGGTCGTTCCCCACCAGTCTTGTTCGTTCCGTGCAATTGGATGGATGTTTCGAGTGGGATACGTGAGTAGCCGCATTGACCCCATTTATCCCCTCGTTATCCCGCACGCCCAGTGACTTCGATTTTCAGTGTCCCTGCGGCCTGCCCCATCACCTCAGCGGCTCGTACAGACTCGTTTCTCTTTGCATGCGATCTATACCTTGTATCGTATCGATTTGTGCCTTCCTGTTTGTCGCTGTTCTTCCCTGGTGGTGTGTCGTGTGTCGGAACGCGACTCAGATGTTCGTAGAACATATGCAAAATATGCTTCGTGTTTGATTTTCGAGGGAAGAAAATATTGCAATGCAGTGTGTATCTTCCATTTTTCAGCGAGTGTCATCTCATCCCTGGACTCAAATAATTTTTTCACAAACCGAGGTCATATCTCAGAGTATCCAATGTACTGCTTTACATCTTCGCCACAACATCGCCGGTGGAAGGCCGCCGCGGGCGGTTCTCCCATTCGCGTGAAGCGGGCATGTGATGGAGACGATCGACGATTTCCGTGTCATTGGCGGTAGGTCGCTTTTCGTCATCATCATCCTTTTTTTTGGCTTCTGGGCTGTTACTTCAATGTCCAAAGCCACCGATCCAGGCGCCACGAGGTCCATCACGCCGAACAAACCGTTAGGCTGAGACTGGATACATGTGGCGGGTTGCTAAGATAAGGCGCCCTTCAATGACACAAGCTCGTACAGCTTTAATGCTTCTTATCTCGCTTGCAGAGATGATTGATGAGAAAGCCACCTTTTGACCGCCAATTCAGTCCTGTATCGCATGCGCAGCAAAAATTCTCTCGGCGTAAATGAACATTGTCCGACCACGCACCTCCATCCTGTATCGCATAATTGTGAAAATGGAAGGGTTGTACGTCAGTATTGTTCGAACCACGTGTCAAAGCAAATAGTTACCCACATTTCCCAGTAGAATATAACTACAGGGGACGCCAGGTGAACCACTTTGGCTCACGATCTCTGCCGTCTATCTTCTATCCGTCATGTCCTCTAATTTGCAGGCTACCTTGAAGCTCTTTCAGCTGGATGACTGTATATCACGTATAGTCACTCATGCCTTAGCTCGTGATCAATCTCATAGACTAATTAGTTGTTATGATCACTGCTGTCGCGTATGATTATGGTGAGTGATGTACTTGTACACGATCTCACGTTAGATTGAAATGTAACCCTACAATTGCAGTCCTCACCTTCTCAAGAGAGGTATTCGATTTACTCTCCACATCTTAGTATTTATTGGCTGACAATGTTTCAAAGGTCGAGTATGTTTGGGTGAGGAACCAACAGTTGTCGAGTAAGCACAAATTCCCTTACAGTCCCACAGCATAGACCCTGGACCTGGGTCTCCACAATATTTGTTCTGGTCTGTAGGTGCTTCGTTATATGAAGGTTTGAGTTGACACCTCTCTAGGTCCGCTATGTTGGTCTTTGCTGGGCTATGTAGGTCTAATGGCTCTAATTCATATCAGATGGTAGCTAACAACGAAATCACGCACAAGTCTTCAAAGCCTCTGTATGTTTGAGCCCAACCCATTAGAGGCTATTTGAACTCACAGAGGCACTCTAGGGGGAAAGAGTACTTTTGTGCCTGGATCTACAGAAGTGAGCTTTTTTGTTTTGTATCTCATAGACATTGAGGACTGAGTTTCATAGATGTATGCACTCTATGTTGGATTGTAATTGTTAACAGTATTAGTGACAATTTTATAGATGTAAGTACACTGATTTACTGTTCATTGCAATATACTCAAGAATGAGGCATGGGTATTCTGAAGGCACTGTAATGCTTCTTATGATTGCCTGGGGATTCCCAATATTTCTTGCTGTTGCTGACTGTAAGCACTACTATTGGATTTCATTTCCCCTAACTGTGTTTTCAAATTACAGTGATTATGATCCTGCGGGTATATGCAATGTGGAATCGATCCAAAAAGATTCTTTATATCCTCTTGTTCGTCTATGTTCCACAGGCTATCATTTCCTTCATTTTTACAGGCATTTATGACAATCCCACTACATACCTCTCAGGTATGTTTTGAGCTAATTTGCATGCATCATTGTAACTCATCTTCATTTGCCACCTTTCCGTTCAGTCACGTCATCCCGAGTTGTCAATTTCTCAGTTTGCACTGGATCATTCATACATGTCCCACTGGCAGCTCATGTGTCTGATGGAATCATAAGATTTCTTCTTAGCATTATGCTTTTTATTCTCGCTGCTGTCCAAACTGTGAAGCAGTCAGTTGAGATGTACAGGGCAACCAAGCAGTGGCAACCTAACAAGTACATGCAACGACTCATGGCGGATGGAATCCTTTATTTCCTTGTGTATGTCTTTCCTTTTTTCTTTCATTGCATTGCATTCTCCTACTCGTTTTATGTTAACCACTTGGATGTTTCCCCCCTTTACTCTAGATATGTGTTTTACAACATCACAGTTATATTCCGGGCCACGCCAACAACGAAAAGTACTTCAGTACTCTTCCTGTCCACGCTGTCCTACACAGTCGTCATCTCCGCGATGCCTCGGTTCATCATCAACATACGAGAGCTGTACCTTCGTGACCTTCGTGACCGACGGGAGGGGATGGACTCGGGATTCGGTATCTCATCGCAAGCTGTTTCCGGTGACAACGCAGTCATGTCTACACTTGTGTTTGCGGATGTCAACTCGGGGAAGGAGGAGAGACAGAAGGTGGAGCACGACGCGTGCGACTCGGAGGTTTTTGGACTCGAAACGTTGGGAGATGAAACGCGTCAAGTCTGAGCGCTGAGCGAAGAGGATTGTGTAGAAGCTGGAGAAGGACGGTAAGAGCTTGACTGGTCGCTTGGATATTTATTTCACCTATACGTATTCCTCGTCTGTTGGATTTTGTGTACGATATGTAGATACCGCCTCAACCTTTGGCGGTTCATGCAATATGGTGAACAGTTGCGAGAGCGAGACATGGCTATTCGTAACCGCATTGTTCAATTTCCTCAATCTACAGCGTACCATACATCTAGAGTCTATATCATGAAGGAACCGCCATGGGGGGATAGGTGTGGACATACAAGTTCCCCGTCCCCAGCACGCGCGGCGCCAACCCATGGGTCCACTCACTCGAATTATGTCTCATTCATTCGTCGATCTGTCAGCAAGGTTGGCTTTCGGCGCGGGGACACAACGACGGCAGCGAAATCGCAGCGTGTTGGTGATCCCAAGCGCGAAGAGCGGGTGCTGTTGGCACGCAGTCCAAGCAGGACTGTAACGCAGCCGAAGATGTGCTATTCGGGGATGTATTTTCTTTTTTGGGGGGCAAAGGTAAATCGAATGTCGATACCCGATTCGGACGTCCTGCGCTTGATAGTGAGGGAAACGTGTTTCTGCCAACAGCATAGGACTGTCTACGCACCACGCACACAGAGGGACGCCAAGTTTCAGCAGGACCGCTCCCGTAGGATTGTTCTTCAGCCGAAACAATCAGGTCATTGGCACAGTTCGATGCGTCCATGCTTCACTGTTAGTATTGGTCTTGCAAATGTATTCGTCCGCATCCTAGAGTCCAGCTCAGCAGGTTGCTACAAATTCAGTGGTATGACCGTACGACACAACAAAGAGGAATATGTGTGGTGGTGAGACATGTCCTGAATTGGCCAGAGAGAGTACCCGGGATGAGGATGTGTAGAGCATTGGGACCTGGCTGCGAGGTTGAGTTGATCAGAGATGCATGATGACGGGGAGAGTGGAACGTCCCCGTGCGGCGTCAGTGGACAGTGCATGTTCACTTTTTCTGTCGCAGTTCAACGTTCAACGTTCAACGTCTGGTCACGAGACTACGACTCTATACCATACCAGTTCTGCGATGATATCGCGACGACTCGTTGGAGCGCAAATACGTTCCATGCGTGTGATCGAGTGGTTAGCTCGTAAGGCCCGCTCGGACGGAGAGTATTGAATGCGGTGACCTTCATCTCGAGTAAGTCTCCAACTTCGGCTCTTGAATACCATGAATACCGGTCACGTTGACCCCTGCCAGTTTCGTTCACAATGATCGGATGTATTGTTTTGCGATTGGGACGGATTTAATCGCGCGAGAGATCCCTTCCGCTCAGATCCTTCTGATTGATGGTATTTCTAGAGCGATGTATAGAACGACGGGTCGGGCGCGGGAAAGGTGTTCATTACGATTTGTAATGATGGAACGCACGGCCATGGTTTAGGCCACGCTCGGACTTGTCACTGCCTCCCTTCTGTGGGTATAAGTATACGCCGCTTGACGACGTTCGCTGTCCTACATGTTCAATCGTCTGAACAAAGTTCGCACCGGGCTTGTCGCGTTCGCTACAAAAGCATTCTCTACGAACGGCATCGACCCATCACACTATCGCTCTGCAATGTCTTCGGGTACGGACTAACACCCCATGACACGTGTACGCAACAGCGCTGATTGTTGTTGGGATAGGATCACAGCAGCCTGAGGTCGCTACCTTTGCATCGGGTTGTTTCTGGGGCGTAGAGCACATCTTCTTGAAGTATTACCCACCCTCTGAGAACAAGGGCATCTTGAAGACCGCAGTAGGGTACACAGGTGGCAAGGAGTCGTCGAGGAACCCGAGCTACAGTGAAGTATGTGATGGCACGACGAACCATGCAGAAGCAGTGAGAATCGAGTTTGATTCCTCCGTCGTCACGTATGAAGAACTTGTCGGTGGGTGTATGCAATTTCAGTGCCTTGTGTTTGAAACTGACGTATCCTGTCCAGAGTTCTTTTATCGCTCGCACGATCCAACAACTTTGAACAGACAGGGCGCGGACACCGGTACTCGTACGTCGTGAATAATGTCTGTCCGAATGTCTTCTGATCCTTGCGTGCAAACAGAGTATCGGTCTGCCATCTATACTCACAGCCCCGAGCAAACCAGCATTGCAAAGCGCGTCACGGAGGAGGTCCAGGCGAAGCATTTTACGCCCAAGGGAAAGCAAATCGCCACGGAAATTGTCGAGGCTGGCCCGTGGTATAATGCGGAGGACTATCACCAACTGTATCTCTTCAAGAATCCGGCGGGATACCAGTGCCCTACGCATAGATTGCATTGGTAGTGGTATCGTGTGTATGCTTTGGTTATCATTACGACTAGGTAGATGTCTGAATCCACACAAAATTTGACCCTGATGGCAACCCGTGAGAAAGCACGATATATGTACCCATTTTACTCAGAGAACATCTCCACCTCGAACTGTCATTTGTTTGAGTCCCGCCTAACCTGTTCGCTCCTTCATCGCCAGCGATATGGGTGGACGATTAAGGTCTTTGAGCAAGTATCCGCAAGCGACTCTGGCCAGGTGGGTCGGGAAATTCGACAACAACAAGAAGTGGCTGCGCCTACTCGTGATGCCATCTTCGATGACAAGGACACTCTTACAACCACTTCCTACTCCATTCATTACTTCCGCAAACCAAGAAGAGAGTGAAAGGGTCCGCGCCCTGCTTACCTCTCTGCGAAGGGTTCTCCTCAGCAGAGAGCCATCTTGACCAAACGCATCGCTTACCGGACGGACGAACATCACTCCGGTAACTACATTCGGTCTGTTTGATGTTTGATGCACCACAGATGTCATTCTAATATTAAAATCAGGAAACGCGTCTCGACTGGTTTTTGGCGGTTGCGAGAGGAAGAAGCCACTCTGCAACATTGTGGATTGCTCAACTCCCTCTCCCAGGCGTGCTTGCGCTCGGTGAGTCCCCCCAAATGTCCGTCAAACGTCAAACAATTAAAATCTCAGTGGCAAACGCTTCAGAGCAAGCTTTTGTCCACCTTGAAGCTTTCACTGCCGCAGACATGATTGTGGACTTTAACGCAGCCCATCTTCAGCAACCGCTGTCTTCTATGCATATCATTGTATCGATTCTGCTGCTGGCGTCTATGTCGCGTTTTCGCAGCATAGCCTTGTGTCGATAGCGCGTACATCCTGATGACCAGGTATGGCATATATGTCGTATGACAAGTTGTTTTGCTTCATCTTGGTATTGGTTATAATGGACAGGCCACTCAGTCGCAGCGTCTTTCTCGACGTTACCTATCCCACCGTCCTAAGGATGTACAACCATTGGACTTGGCGCAGCCTCTATCCTATCAATTGCGATAAAGTACAAACCCTCCGAAATACCATACATTCGTTCCGTGTGTATGATAAGTATTGATGCGGGGAGAAGCGCCTCCAACTTTGAGCAAGTCTCTAAGAAGTACCCGCCATCTTAACTTCTCAAAAAGCATGTCGCGGGGGGTAGCGCTGGCATCTGGGTACCGGGAGTGAAGGTAAATCCAATCTTGGAATGAGAAGAAAGGATCCGCTAACGACCAAGAATCCATGACACATAATCTCCAGTTTTCTTGCATACCTGTTCTGTAATTCCGACGGGATTGTCTGGGAGAGGGTCTCGGGGGATCGTTCTTGCTATTCTTATGAATAGTGTCTCTAGAGCGACGTATAGGATGGTAGCTGGCTGCGGAAAAGATGCTTACTTGTGGATGACAGGATGCACGGCCATACGCTTAGCAAGCTTAGACTGATCATGTGAGTGCACTGCATCCTGTTCCTTTAAGTATACGCAATGGAGACAGTTTGATGACGTTTATTGTTCCACATGTTCAGTCATTTGAAAAAAGTACGTACCGGACTCGCCTCCCTCGCTACAAAAGCGTCTTCTACGACCGGCATCGACCAGACTCCCTACCGCTCTGAGACTTCAGGTACTTATTATGTCATCGTGACGTGTGTCTACAAAAGCGCTCATTTCCTGCTCATGGGACAGGATCACAGGAAACCGAGGTCGCTACCTTTGCAGCAGGTTGTTTCTGGGGCGCAGAGTACACCTTTCTGAAATATTACCCACCCTCTGAGAACAAGGGGATCTTGAAGACTGGGGTAGGATTTGCGGGAGGCAAGGGTTCGTCGGTTAATGCAGAGGCAGTGAGGATCGAATTTGATCCCTCCGCCGTCACGTATGACGAACTTGTTGGTGCGTGTATGCGATATTGCAGTTTCTTGTTTTTGAAACTGGTGTGTTCTATCCAGAGTTCTTTTATCGTATGCACGATCCAACAACTCCGAACAGACAAGGCGGGGATATCGGTGCTCGTACGTCGTGGAGACCGTGTGTAACCGAAAGTCTTCTGATTCCTTTGTGTGCGCGCAGTGTATCGGTCTGCCATCTTTACCCACAGTCCTGAGCAAGCGAGCATCGCAAGGCGTGTCACGGAGGAAGTCCAGGCCAAGCATTTTACGCCCAAGGGAAAGAAGATCGTCACGGAGATTGCCGAGGCCGGAGCGTGGTATGACGCCGAGGACAAGCACCAACTGTACCTCATCAAGAATTCAGGGGGATACCTATGTTCCACGCACAGATTGCATTGGTAGCGGTATCGTACATTAGTTTCTCGAACAGAGGGGCTTGTAATAGATCTGGGAACGCCTCACAGGGAGTGCAGCTTGGCAAGTAGGTCTCTCGCGATGTAAGGTGACTCATCAGGTCGTTCAACTTTCTGCCCCGTCGTTTCTCCTCATGGTCGTTTTTGGTTGTGGATGCATTGAAGAAGTGACGACCATGCGCGAGAAAATGTGATGACCGCCCATCACAGTTGAAATGTTGATGGTGGTCGATTCGTCAGGTACACCCGACCCTAGGCGCATGCGTGTCTCATGCATGAGGTAATTCCCACCGACCAACCAATCAGAGCCCACCGATCGTGCCAAAGACTCGTCAGTGGCGTTACGTGATGCCCGCCTCTGCAGAGCCTTTCCAAATTTCCAAGTTAACTTGGTATTGAGCGTGAGAACGAGCCTCAGCTGTGCCTTTAACTACACTTTTTTGGCTGGTTACCGAGCTTATAATTCCATTCATTGCAGGCCTTCCTCCAATCACAGCTCTTAACGTTGTTAACAGAAGTCAGCCCTTTTCGGCCAACAGGATACTCTAGGCTCTGAATCGTTGTGACGTTGGTCCCCATCATGATCACCCCGCCAAACGCCAATCCTGATTCCTGAATCATTCCGTAACATGCAAATCCATTCACCCGATTACACCAGGTGTGCTAACCTCAATGAACCTGTTACTTTGAAAGCAATTGATTACCAATGTATGCCGTGATCACTGAACCTGCCCATGGCAAGCGGCAGACGTATTTAACCAGTCCTCGTCGTCTGCGATGTTGGATCCAACGACCCGGATCTAACGCCATGAACCTGCTTCCCTGGTCTCTTCCGCTGAAAAGTGAGTGATGGGTCTTTGTTAGGCGCTTGGTGTTGCTTTCGGTGGCGAGTGGCTGACAGGACACTGGTCGTCGGTCCTCTCTTGGTTTTCTAGTCATTGCGTGCTCGTTCCACAGCGTCGCGATCGCAAGCACCATTTTTAGGCTGCTATATCGCTGGTATATGGCCCGTTTCTGGTGGGAAGACGGGTTCGCCATGTTCGCGCTTGCGGTCGACGTGCCGTGCCTAGTGTGCACCTTGCTGGAGGCACCCTACGCATCTAGTACGGACTAGATCTCCCATGGCATGACATACGTTTGCTCAACAAGTTCGTCGAACTAGTCCAGGATATGCCATCCATAGACAACATCACACATTGGACGGTCGCCATTGGATTCCCCTCTGTTCTCTGGTGCGTGCGCAAGTGGAGGTGGTTGCGAGATTTTCTTCTTGTGCTGATGGTATCTCCAGGGCTTGTCGCATGAGTATCCTGTTCTCCATAATCCGCGTTGCAAGCCCTTCCCAGCAGATTCGACGCATCGCATTGCTCATTGGCTGTTCTTTCCTCGTTATGTGGGCCGCTTTAATAGCTCAGAAAATCCAGATTTGCGCGACACAAAACTGTGTAATCGCAGGTTCAGTAGGACTCTCTCAACTCATTAGTCAGTATCCTTCATGTTGGTGTTCACTCAACGTCTCACTATCTCACTCTTCCACTATTTTGAAACAATTTAGCGGACGTGATTTCCGATTCGTCACTTGTCATTTTGCCTATTTACCTGCTGCAAAGGTCGAAGATTAGCCGGCGGCAGCGGATCACGATATTTTCTGCATTCTCTGCCACACTGTTGATCACTGTGGTCACTATCCTTCATTCTGTTGTACTATTCACGGTACAGTCCTCCGGAATCATCGTCATCGGTCACGTTAAGGTAAGTTGCGTTCGATCTACCATCCCATTTTCTTTGCGCATCAATCGAAGGGCAAGAGAGAGAAAGAAGAGAACGAGAGATGGGGGATGGGTAGAGGTATCATTTCCCCCAACGCCCTATGCCCTTGCGTCCATATTCTGTTCGATTGTGATGTTGCTCTAACTCACGTGACGTACGGGACACAGGTGGCGCTCTCGCTGATCGTGTGCAACCTCCTCGTAATCGTGGCGTTTGTGTACAGCTTGTGCTGCCGACGCGATCTGGACGCGGCAGAAGAATTTTCGCTCACGACTGTGGATTTGGACACATGTCTCACGGAGAGTGCTATGGACAAGCACACGACTATTTTGCGGCACTCGGTGGTGACTGCCACGGAAAGGTCTTGCTCGACGGCAGCCAGAACGATAGAGGCCGAGGAGAAGGCAGAGGGGGTTGTGGAACCGAGGTTGGCGTAACAGACCCTCAATTGTCATCTGGGAATCCTCTTCCAGAAGGCTAAACCACACAGTAGATTTCTTCACGTACGTACCGTACTTTGTAATAATAGACAGTTGCACAGAGTTGAATGTACAGTATGTATGATGACAAGTATTGTTGTGGATCCACTTTTCTAGCATTCGTCAAGCTCAAATTATGGGCACCTCCGACGTTTGTGATTATTGTTGCTCATAAAACAGCCTGGTTATATATAGTAGCATCCGATTCGTTCCTTGTTTCACCACCAACTATGATGCCCAATCTCTACTCAGAGGACACTACCACTGGCGCCTCCGAGTTTTCAATGCAGTTCTCGGTTTGAGCTCGAAAGCATCCCTGCCCAGCGCGTTCACTCCCACAACCTCACTGAATGTCTCCCCCGGATCAACTTGGAGCGTCTCTGGCCAGGCGGGTAGGCACCTCGACGATACGACCCATTGGGGGTCAGCCCAACACCCTCAGCGCTTCCAGTCTGTACCAATCTGGGGTTGGAGTCGAACCCTGCCTTCGTCATCGTCTATAAGTGTATCGCATCGCCGGAGCGACGTTCTGAGAACGACTTTACAAACATCAAGTATTCCTGCGGACGACAACTTGAACATATTCATCCCAAACGAATTACTTCACCATGTAAAACCATTTCTTCGATCAACGCCAGTCTATCTGAACCTAATACTTCAGCCAGGACGCTCTCCGATCAGGTCAATGATCCTTTAATGACCCAGACGAGGCTGGCTTGTGGTAACCATTTCCTTTCACAACCATTCACTGGGAGCTATGCGGGTACGGCAATCCCGCTCTGCACGAGCGTCGTATCTTCAGAAGTCGTTCTACACTGTACTTCGGGGGATGGTCTCGGGGGTTTCGTTAAGCTCAAAGGTATGCCTCGTGTCTGCGAGATCATCGGTATTGTTCCGCAGGATTGAATCAATGTGCTCGCTCCCAGTGGCGACCCGACTATGTTCTTCCTCCCTGGGAGGCTGGTAGGGCAGGTACAACCAGTCAGACATGGATGCTTCTCACATTGGTAGTGGCTAGTCTAGATCCGCAAAGTCACTCCCCTACTCTAACTGGACCGTTCGCAGCGTCCTATGCAGATGGTTAAACCTACTAGGACCCGAAATGACAGCCAGCCTGGCGTTTTCTTGCACGTCTTGCGCTCGAAATAGCGTCGTTTTTGTGGGTTCTGTCGTTCCATATCCGTGTGCGCCAGCGCGCGTGACGTTGAACGTTGAGAGCTAATCTTCACCCCGTTGTAGGTGCGATCCAGCCTACTCCAAAGAATCATTGATAAACAAGTTCGACTGAAAGGAACTGAGCACCCAACGCACGTTCGAACCGGGATAGGACATTTGCGCCATCCTTTAATCCACGATGCGGAGTCTGTCGTTATCGCACAGCAACTTCTAGCAAGGTGAGTCACATTGCCGTCGAGTCTCAAGGGGTCGCCTGATCCAATTAGACCTTGAATACGAATTACTGTATATCGTCATCCCGTGCCCCATGGAACATTCGAATGGATAAAACGTTTTTGATCAATGATCAAACTATAACCACTAGAGGTCGCGGCGTGAGACACGACCCCAAGTTGGTTGAAACCATCAGATTAGGAAGAACGGGAACCCGCCTTTTCTGCGTCGTTTGCGATACGATATATGAGGGCGAACCTGAATATGATCATAAATTCAGATGCGGCGTCGTCTCCATTTGTACAAGCCGCATTTTTACCCCCTTCGCAGCACGGTCAAGGTGCGGCCCCCTGAACGGAGTCTACAATGTCCACGTCATGAGAATGGATAGCTGTCAGGTGTCGAGTAAACTTGCCGCCGGCTCGAAATGTGGGACACGAAGTCCTTCATTTCAATTAATTTCAGATGGGATGGGCGCAGGCTGTCGATGACGCAAAGAACACTTGAATCATATCAGTATCATGATGGTGGGTACATATCCATACATCGCTGGTATCGTGGGTCTAGGTATCCACCCCAACGCGTTCGTCCATCACAGTACAACGGGCCACAGCCCATTCCCACTCCACCTATCCCACATACACCTAATACACACCAGGAATCATCCGATATCGTACCCTCTGCGAATACCCATCCCACTCTTCCCCAAAGCGCTCCCGCAACAACGTATCTTCGCTTCGACACCGTGCCAAACTCAGCACCCACCCCAACACGATCTGCAACGCCCACACCCCGACGATAACCCGTCCCACCGTCGTTCCGAGCCAACCACAGCGGCGCATAAACGAGCCCGGGTTGCCAATTATGAGTGACATCCCGAGCGCGCTGAACTGTCCAAACAGGTACCCTGGGTGCCGCACGATCGCGTACGGTCCGGTCGTGATTAGTTCATGGTTCTTGCGGAGAGTGAGTTGGTGCGTAAAGTGACGTCCGAGGGCGCGGAAACACCAGAGACGGCCGAAGCCACCGATGGCGGCGATGACGGACCCGAGCAAAAAGTAGCAGTTGACGCGCGAAGTGGGTGGGTGGCCTCCGGAGAGGATGAGTCGAGAGAGTACCTCGGAAGAGAGCGGGGAGGGGTGGTCAATGGCGAGTAGGACAGCCAGCTCGGCGATGCAGGGAGTGGAAGCGGAGAGCTGTAAGTTGGGGAGGGGGGTCAGTCCCCTATCGGTGACATGCCGCAACCGTCCGTCGGCAGTGGGACTTGTACATACCCTGTGTAGAATCGGCCATGTGGCTGGGCATATACGTTCATAAAAGGCACCATGTACACGTTCAGATTCGTCGGGAGGGGCATTTGGGGACATGAATGATATGTTGAAGAGCCAAACGGATGGGAGGAGGATAGGTACCTTGAGCGACATGACCTGCCGCAAGCGAACAGAGAGCGGGATGCCGAGTCTATCTGCGCCGCAGGGGTTTTATGGTAGGCTGCTTTGTACACGTGATGGCTTCAAGGACATTGACATGATATATGATAGGCCAGATTACCGAAATTGGGGTGATGTGGGCCTGACTAACTGGACCGTTTAGTCGTGGCGAGTCGGGAACTCAAGTCATGTTAAGGACAGGAACGGAAGCGGTAGCTGGTTCCTGTCCATAGCACGGATCAGCCTCACGCTGACTTGCCAAGTCGAGACGATGTGATAACGAGAAGTAGTTCCGGAAACGCTCACGCGCTCCACCTCGATGAAATGCACGATCGATCTCGTTTTTCAAAAGAGGTGATGGGCCTTGGCTGAACGAAGAACAAAAAAAGGACGTTGTCAAACTGGCGGCTAGTCTTATTACCCATTAATTTGACGACGTACATACCCACAATGTGCGTTTGAGTTTCAAATCCGGGCGGCTTCGCAGCTTCGTAGTACCGGAGTGTGTGCGTCTTGGGGACTCGCTGTGTGGCCCGGTGCTTGCGCGTCTCAAGATAGCCATGATGGTCGTGTCACAGGGTCGTCCTGTGAAAAGAAAAAACGAGGGTAAAAAAAGATCGGGAATCCGCTTGGAGGCGTCTACCGCCGGCCCCACGCGACGAGATCTTGATTTTTCGTCGATTTAGCGCAGTGACGCTCCGTCACGGTCGTGGCCACGCTCGCCACGCTCTTGGCAGTCCGAGTCGGCGCCGCCTTGTCCGCCGGGTTATCGTATCGAGCATCAGCATGTCATCGCTTGGGGCCGGGAAAGGAGTGCGCGATCCAAGCCCGCGTGGTTTGCGCGTGGTATGTAGTACAAAGGCAACATGCGGTCTCGAGTAACTCGTCAAACCACCGACGGTTTAAACGTGAAGAGAAGGCGACGGAGACCATGTCATGATGCCATTGGCCATATCCCGTGGGTATCGCAGTGAGTGCGAATCTTGAAGCTTGACTCGGAAGCGCCGTGAAGAAAAACGTACAGCCCACTGTCCCGGATATGTAACACAAGACTCGCTTGAGTCAAGGTTTTGCACGAGCCGGAGCATACCCGTACTATCATCGAGGTGCTGTGTATCGTGTATGCATGGGACTCTGACCATCATTACGTCCGAGTCCGTGACTACTAAAAGTATCGTCCACAGCATCATCACTGTGCCTTGCGGAGAGGTACATACATGACAAAGTGGAAAGCATGCTTCCAAAGTCTAGCACAACTCGGTAAGCTCACTAAAGTGCAAACATTTGCCACTAGCTTCTCAGGCGCCGCCGCCGTATCATCCGCATCATATGTCATGATGCATAACGTTCATCATGGCAGGCAGGCAGGACATCACTCGCAATGATATCACACGGTAGCGGGGCTGTGGTTAATTCCGCAGGGAGGACCTTGGCTGTTTATGATGGTCACGAATACTGTTATTATAATCAGATCGACAATCCACAAGAATGTTTTTGCTGTCCTTCCAATTCAAGGCACCAGACCGGGACCGCATCAGGATAGCTTGGCCTCGATGGGGGAGACACAAAGTGAGTGCGAATGTTATCCTGGCCAAGATTCACGCGGCGCTTTCGGATCGACGCCCGCCCGCGGACTTGAGTCAGGCCGGGAGTACATTGATGCTCATCCAGATTCCAGATTGCAACGTGCCAGTGAGCCACACTCTTCCCCGCGGCGCTCAGTTGGCTTGTTATCCAGTTTTCCCAACCTTGTCTTCACGACGTGGCCTTTTTGCTACCATTCAGAGGAGCTCCGGGGCATACGCAACCCAGCGGTGAAATATCGTTCTTCGTTTTAACACTACTACGTCTGGTCTCGCGCTAATCCCTCACTCAAGTACTCACCTTCCACGATGGAACGAGATTGGTGGCCAGCTCATCGCCGCCTCCACGATCGACGTGATGCAAGGTAGGATGAATGACGCGTTGCCGCATTAGAACCCGTAGACAACACCACCCCTGACGATATCGTCATGGTGGGTTCCTCGGTCAGCAGGGTATTCGGAGTTCACCGATGCATCAATGAGCCGTTTCTATGCGGCATGTTCACAAGCGATCGTGTCTTAATATCCTCGCGGGAGCGCCAGTTTGTCAAAATCGTACAGCTGGGAGACAAAGACACGTCCCACCATGATCTCGCTCGCTTGAGACTGTTCCTGACGATAAGCTTCGTGGCACACGCTGTGCTGGGACAAGCGAACCGTCGGGATCCCACAACCGTGCGAGCCCCACATACGATGCTACGATGAGTGTGTACAAAAGAGCGTCCATGTGATGTCCTTTTCACAATAAATATCCAATATGCGACTATACAAACGTACACATATACAGCACCGCGCGGTGCAAGGCAAATCATACACCTACACTAACATCTGTCCGTTGGTTATCACAGAGGAATGGGCATCGTCTGGAACATCTTATCGCCACCCGCAATCCTCTCTTGCTTGTATCTTTGGCAGAAGCGTTGAAAGCCGGCAGGGTTCATGAGGCGTGACGTAGATACGCCATCACGGAACAGGCCGAGGAGGTGGTCGACGTACATCAACGCTGTTTCTATCGCCTCAAATGAGAGTGACTTCGAGTCTTGACGCATGACGGTCACCTGGGCGATGTTAGAGGCTGGTCATACGACAGGGACTCAGTACGAGACATACCGTGCCTATGTAACCCGCTCTCTGCCACCTAGATGCCACATCAGCCAAAGGACGGAAAGAGACTGGGGATGGGGCTCACTTTTCCTCCGGGTGACCCGTATTTGGTTGGGTCAGCAAGTGTGAGGCAAGTTGGTTGTCCAATCCGGGGTCACGTGTCATAGAAGCAGGGTCATGGGGAAGGTGTCGAAATAGCACGAGCGGAAAGCCGACTTGTCGGAATAGTGGACAAGGAATGCCTTGAGTATGTATCGCATGCGACGGGTCGATGAGTTTGGCTTCAAACACCCGCGCACCGCGCGCTCGGTCGGCGTTGCAGGCGATGGTGACGCCCCACACTTTGGACGAAGGCACACGGGATTCTGGATGTGGAACCGGTGTGCATTTAGTCTTGTGGTACGGCCAATCCGATACTTGGCATTCGTTGGACTGCTCGGTGGGTGTGGGAGCGTCGTATGCAATCAGGGTTGGCGCGGGCGAACAAGGGCTTGGGACACGTACGCAGTATATGGAGACTTTACAGCGCGAACAACGCATGAAGGAACTCCATTCGCCTTCACTACCACACCGAGTACATCTCACGCTCGTCCTGGACCGCACTGGCATAATATTGAGCGATGACGACGAGGGAAAAAGTCAACGAGAGACGGAATCTCAGGGGCCCCACAACACCCTGCCATTTCTGAATCCGCCGGTTATAAGCGATGCCGCCATACTTACGCGGTCGCAGTGACGCCATCCGCTGACAGCATCGAGCCACAGAAAAAATTAGGGACTCATTCACGTTCATCCAGTCCAACGTCGAGGACAAATGCACAAGTTATGAGTAGTGGTGATAGCGTGGGGCGGGCCAGCTTCGAATGGGTGCGTGAATTCCCGACACTGCCCGTACTTACAGGCGGCGACGGTCACAGCGGAGACCTCTCTAGAACGGCCACGACAATACCCAAAAGCAAGTTTTCGAAGCGGAACATGTGACAGCCACTCGACATAGATGACCGGGGCTATCACACACATCCCCGCTTTCCCATGCTGCTTGGTGAGCCGAGATAAGGCTTCTTCTCTGACGCTCACGTCGTAGTTCTTTGCGCCCCGCTAGCACCCACAGACCGACATGGAGACGAAAGACACGTTCGACTCGGATTTCGCCGCTCGCCAAGGGCTCGAAAAACTTGGATATACACAGGAAATGACTAGGGTGCGTATTGCCGAGTTGTCCTCGAGGAGACGAGTCCAGGTTGACCATGCTTCCTCTGTAGACACGTGGCTTGTTCCACGTCCTTTTCAGTAAGCGCCACCCGTCAAGCGTTTCACTCTCGTTGATCATCGCTGTCATCACTCGCACGCAGTGACACTAGGTTCG
>JBBPRQ010000207.1:0-48936 GCA_038093095.1 Boletus insuetus
TATCGTGGGAAAGTAAGCAAGTGGAGCATTAGGATAAGAAGTGTAGTGTGTCTGTAGTGGATGCGACACTTGTGTCTTTTCTGGTTGAAACAAGGCCTAGAAAAATAGGGAAAAATATGGGAATGTAACAACCACAGTCTATCTCAGAAGATGAACTGAGACTCAAGGTGGGCTCGATGGTCTCCGATATCCAGGTGCTGGCTGCTGGAGCTCTCAGGAAGTATCACTAGAACTATGCTGATATTGCATAGAACTAGCTTAGGGAAAATACAGGATAAAAGTACAGAGTTTATATATGGTAGGCCCCTGGTCTGTGCGAGTAGGGTAAGTGATATAATAGGTAAAAGGAGATGGGAGTCCGAAGGATGACTGTACTCCATATAGTCCATCCTGATGATGTGAAACTGTGGGATGTGGCAGGGTGATCTAAAAGAGGAACACCGCACAGGCAGAAGTCCAAAGGAATCCCGTGTGAAAGCAGAGCAAAAGGAAGAAGCTAAATATAGAATGGAAGCGGGGCACCATGTGAGTATGTAAGTGATAGACATAAAAGGAGAAAGTATCTGGAGGACAACTCCAGTACGAATACAACTCCGTAGAGTAAGAAATAGAGTCTAGAGAAAAACAAGTAAGTGGCGTAGCCGCACAAGGACAGAAAGTGTAAGAAAAAGAGTACCCCCTTCATAGACTCTAACACCCATGTCCATTCAAGCACAACTGCTCATCTGACTTTCGAGCCCAACCACTCATCTCTAACCAAACTGTCATTTTCAATGAACATTGGGTACAGTAGCTGGTTTGAATGATGCCTAGCATATGTACTATGGATTGTGTGTAGCCCAATGAAGAGTTATCACATCATACTACAATGGACTACAGTGAGCAATGTTGACACATTGTGTGCCATGACAGTGCTGTCATGCTTATGTAACAGGGTGCTATGGTAGTCTATGTTACAGGGGGATTGTCATATCCCTGAAAACTCCTATCGACATCTCCAGTCCCCTCCAGTCAGATTCATCCCACCTCCATTGTTGTCGTGATTGGACATCCCCGGAGTTCATCTGTCCTCCGTCTTGGAGATCCATACTAATTAATTATCTTAATTCTGACTATCTCCTTTAGTAGTTACACCTCCATTCTCCATGTAAGGGTTCCCCATCAACCCTACTCCACAAGGGTCCTCTGATATTGACCCTACGTGCCCCCGTACATAGCCTCTCCGAGTATACTCTGTTCTTTGTTCTCTTTCTGACCTCCGATCCATTCCTCGTAGTATATAAACCCGACCTCCATGTACCATACTCCTCAGTTCAAATATCAACTTAGTCTCTCTCCTCCGAGTCTCATCTTCCCAACTCTTCCATCTACTCTCTGATTACTCCTTTCCATCTCATACCTCTGTCCCTATAAAATATGAGGACAAAAACTAGACAAGGGCACAACATACAAGTCCTATGCCAACGTCCTCATCCATCTGTAACCTCCATGATCTCTGTCTCTGTAACCTCTGTGATCTCTGTCTCCATAACCTCTGTAATCTCCATCTCCATAACCTCCATACTAGACTTCAGTCCTTATCTCTAATTCCATTTCTAGCTACTGGACCTCCATCGGACTTGTATCCAGAGTGATACCAGACTTGACAGGGATGTTAATGGGTGCAACAAGTGTTATGGATGCAACATATGCCAAGGTAGACTTAGGAATTTTTGCTGATGTGTGCTGATTGTACCAAAATGGATAGAGTTACTAGATATAGATTCCTTGGAACTTGCTAGGCAGCTAACAATCACTGAGAGCCAACTGTATCTGAAGATCCAACCTTCTGAATGCTTACAGCAGTTGAAGCAATCTTGGATGGAGTACCACAATGGTGTTGCCAACTTCATTTGCAAAAGTAACAGAGTATGCCTCCCAGCAGCTAAAATCCTTGCAGATTACACATTGGGTTGTAAAGACAAGCCTTGCTGCCAAGCTGCTGTCATGCAGCAGTTTATCCTTATTGCTGATGTCAGTCATTGTCAAATGCCAAGCAATCATCATAACTATCAATTCACCAATAGCAAGTTGCTGGAACTATGTTTAGTGGACAGAGGAATCCTGTATCTTCCTGACAATCTATTGCTCTCCTCAGCTTTCCTTTGTAGCACCATCAGAGGACTAGGAACATCATGACTCGGATGGTCAGTATCACAATGCAGATGATATTCCATCTGCCAAACATATCAGTACTGTCAACTCAAAAAATGGAATAGACATGTACTGACTGTGAAAGCTTGTATGAGACACCAATATTTTTCATGTTGAAGTCACCTGATTGCCGTATTGTAGCACATCAGTTCTTGTGTTCAGCAAATTCAAGTATGTTGGATGGCACTGAGGTTGCATCAAGCTGCCTCCAGACATTGTCTTCACCAACACCTTGGTAATTATTATAGGTTCTCCATGACAGTTTGAAGATTGCCTGGGCAAACCAATGACACTGGTGGAAAGTGAAGTTGCAGTGGGGATATGTCAAGGAGAGAAGTTGGATGTTGTCAAACACATCTATGATGTTGGGAAGATGAATCTTGTTAGGCCAGATAATTGTGGCAAGGGATTTGTCAAAGGCTGGATCAATGGAAGGCCTGTTCTCTCCAAGGACAATCACCCTGTCCATGATTCTTGTAGCACCTGAGTAACCCACTATTGTAACCCGTTGGACTTCAATATATCTGTGCTCCTCAGTGGACCTTTGATCAAGAGGGACAATCTGCAAGATCAGACGTTCATGCCAACATCCCTGATCAAGGTGCTTGCAGTATTCCATGGAATGGATGCCAAGCTTCAATGAGTCTGCATAAGTCCTGTGGAGGTCCTCACAGAATCCCTTGATATCGAATTGTATAGGATATGGTGCCAGTGCAAGTACATGGCGAGGATAGGGGGGGTGGGTACGTGAGCCACAGTGACCAGGGTAGAATGGTGGGTAGGAGAAATAGTTGGAAACCAGGTTTGAGAAATGCCAAGCTGTATTCAAGCAAAGGGAAACAACTTTCAAGTAGAGTGACATGGTGCTTGAGAAGAGAGTTATGGTTAGGGGCACTCTGCGCTGCTTTGATTAAATAAGCATCAACGATCCATCATCATTACACTGCCGCGGCCTAGCCTTTCCAAACTGTACCATCCCACATCCTTGGACTCTAGTTCACCTTTAGTCTCGATAGACATTGCTTGCTATCCAACAATCACAGAAGGTCCTGACACATTTTATTAGGAGCATGATTTAGTGTGTCTGTTGAATTAACCTTTGCATTTCACACTCATGTCGTACTAGTACCCACTCGTCGAGAGGTCTCTTTCCTTCTATAGCCTTGGAGCATCTTTTACGAGCACTCGCGAATGGCCGACATTGCAAGCGAGCAAGAGTGGTGCCAACTTTAGCATCATGAACTGGTACGAGGTTATTCACAGAAACGCCAGAAACACTTAAAAAAGCAAGCCCTCAATGAACTACTGAGTGATATGGCTACCGTTGTGTTGTCGGGTTCTAATGATGGTATCTGCGACCGGGGCGACGCAACTTATTCTGACGACGACGGTATTGAAACATGTTCCAGGTGCACCAGGTCATCTTGTACGAGATGGTTGCTTAGACATGGAGTAGGTTATACGATCACGGACAATGCCAAATAGCATATTCATCATCATGGACAACACATGCCTTGCCTCCACTCAACTCTATCGCAGCGCCTGGCTTCCCCGACTTCCTCATTGGCACATACTCCCCGATACCCAGACGAGGGAAACGTCGGGAATTCAACCCCTTATCCTCTAGTGCCCATTGCATTCGCTCGTCGCTCATCCCTGCACAGACAGCTACACCCTCTTCTCCTTCTGGTGTTGTGCTCGACATGTCCCTGTCGCTCAGTGCATCAACCTCTCCACCAACCCACCCCACCTTGTGTCCCGCATGGATAGGTGTATCGTCCGGTGCCAACGGTCCTCCACCTCAAAGTGGCTTTTCCAACCCTTGTGATCAATGTATGCTGAAGACTGGGCCGACGATCTTTCGCGTCCTGTTCTCTCTTGGAAATGCGGTCGTGGCGGATCATGGCGCAGTCTGCTTGCAGGGCTGTCTTTCTACCATTCGTGGTGTCGCTAGTGGACCTTGATGCCTCGAGAGAATGATGAGAACCGGTGTGGACGAACATCGTGTGGTTCATGCAGACGCCCGAAAAGGTATAGAGATCGAGATGGCTGTGAGCATACCTGTCATACGAGGACATGGTGTACCTGCTCAAGGAGCGTTCTGTTCAATTCATGCTTGTTTTTCTGTATCAGATAACACTTGACGCAGTAGTATTTATGTGGAGGAGGTGAGTGAACTGAGAAACTCGTGATTGCGAGGTTGTAAAACAACACGCGCTCCTGTATCCGACAGCAACTCGTTGTCTCCATTGATTAGCCTAGGGCGCTCCAAGCTCGAGGTAACCTACTTGACAGCATTGTATCAAGTAGGAAGCTGGCCACATGCTCAAACGTGAATTTACCTAAATTAACTTGCTTTTCTACAAGTCCGTATCTGCTGGAAAGAACAAGCGTAAGACAAACACTACATATACGTAGTAAGAACTTGTCGCATCTGACAATACTTTATAGACTCGGGAAACGTCAGGCGTGAAAGGCGTCAGTAACAAGATGAGAAACCCCGGAACCGCGTTCTAAATCGTCCATAGCACTCTGCAAGACAATACCTAGTGCATTTCTTGTACTCCAAGCCAGTTCTGATATCGTAGTCGCGACGGGATACGCGATACCATTTATTCTCCGGCGAAGAGACGCACGATCAGGTACGTGGTAGAACCAACGAAACGAACAACTGGCGGAGCTCTGAATATGGTTTGCAAGGGTGAACAAGGAAATCCCTTACGTGCTAGTCCTGCGACGGAAAACAAGATAAAGGACAGATACCCGTTCACGGTTTGCGAGGATTTCCCACTTCCTGGGCTTGGTGTTGCAGATCTGTAGACATAGTGTTGAGCTCATGCGAAGCGAGCAAAAGACGAAACATACACGACAATGGCTGCGAGCAAAGCCTATATGGAACGGTCAGCCAAGAATAACAGATATGTAGTAAATGACAACAAACATTGGTCAACGTCCAAACCAACAATACCTACAGCGCAAGCCAACGCATCAATCAACCACAATCGACGACCATCACAGGCACCATGACTCACATTTGTCCGGAAGGTTTTGTAGTAATCCTCCTGCTCCGTTGCCGGGTCTACTTTTCGGTCTGCTTTCGGTGGCTTTGTAGACAAGACATGAATCGCGTCTTCGTAGGCAGAATTGATATCCGTCTCCGTTGTCGGTACAGCAACTTCGACTTCGTTCTTATTCAAACCAACGGTAACAACCCCGAGGTCGGTGGAAACCTTGTTATCACCCTTTGTGCCCCACGATACGTCATGAACATTTGCGAACTGAAGGGTAGAGATAAGTGGCTCCCGAACAAAGACAAGTGGAGGAGACGCACAGCATATACGTTCAAAACTGCAATATATGATGGTGCCATCAAAAGGTATTGTAAGAAGGACGTGATCATGTGCCATGGTTCAAACTAGATCATTGTCAGTCAATTCGACGAGTGATGCACCAAGAGTGGACATACGAATAAGAGCGATGCAGTTATGTAAAGTCCGAGCGTCGCCGCGAGCGAAAGGATGACGTCGCGAAAGATGGCATTCTTAAAGAAATCGGCAGCTTGGATGACACGACCCTCCGACTTGGCAACGCTCTCGACACCCTTGTAAGCAAGAAGGAATGCCGCAGTCTGTTACCCACACGATCATGATGTCAATGCGAAGCCAACAAAAGAAAAGCTCACGAAACGCACCGTCATGTATATCGTGATTAGAGCAAACCCGATGAAAGCCAGGGTATACGCCCACTTGGCGCCTTGTGGCCTATTACCTAGTGAAAGTATAAAACAGGCGATGAGAAGCCCAAGGTAGAAGTAATTAAGGACGAGGTTCAGATAATGCAAACTCGAGATATAGTCCTCCAGTGCGTGCGTAAGGACGATAAAGGCGATGTAGTAGTTGCCCTGACACAAGAAATCAGCGAGGTGATTTCACCACTCAGGTAGGTAACACGTACGAGGGCGAACCAGGAGAATATCAGGTTGTACAGTTGGTAGAACATTTCGATGTGTATCCAAAACTTGCGAAGGAACGTGTGCGACGAGCGGTAGATGTAGTGGAAATGGATGGTACTGTGCACTGCGGCGAAGAATGACCCGTTGAGCCAACGCCGACGTTGCGATATCAACTCTGGAACTTGATCGGGGACATCGGTAACACCGTAGGCTGACTTGACATAGTGCAGGATCCACGATCCTCCGCGCTTCGAGACTAACTCCCAACACAATATCTGACATACTCATGAATAACCGGATCACGATAACACGAGCCACTTACCCGATCCTCGGCAAGATACATGTTGGCAGTGAAGATATCCGCACCTGCGCCATGCATCTTCTCCCCCAAAAAGTATTTGTGCAACGGGCCTTCTCCCTTTTCGTCGTTTTGCAGAGCGATATAACGATATGCACTGAATGCACCAGGGAGCACCGTGATATATCCAAACACGCTCTCCAGGGGCTTGTCTAGGATGTTGGACATCTTGTACTCGAAGTTTTGTGCTGCGACGAGAGGATTAAGCAGGTGTTGTCCATACGTGCCCTTGAGTGCCACGATCTCTCCGCAGGCCCCGCCTACATTCGAATTGATATCAAAGGCTTTCCAGAGATGGTATATGGAAGTGGGACCAGGCATGGTACCAACGTCAAGGAGCACACAAACATTAGGTTGTAGGATGGGTCCAAAAGCATTGAAGAACCAGCGGTGGGAGTTGATTTTCTTCTGATTCATTTCTTTGAGGCAGAAAATGAGCTGGACAGGGATTATACCCTTCTCCGCACCTTCAATCTTCATGGAGGGCGATACAGAGACTGCAACGCGTCAGGATATATGACGCGTGGCATGCAAACTTGCTTACTCTGAGTGGTATACTCGTAGATATGAGCCGTCACAGGTTTCCCGTTTACAACGTTCTTTTGCATTCATTAACGGAGTCCATTCACAGATACAACGCACATACCTTGGCTATTCCTTCTTGATATGCACCCATCGTAGCAATGACGCTCAATGTTCGAGAGTTGATCTTTTGACGCCCATCACTAACGATGCAAACCACGACCTTTTTCCACCCGTCTTTTCCCCACGTCTTGCTCCGGTCCCGTTTACACAAATGAGCGATGTTTCTGATGACCCCATGCATCGACCGGCAAAACAGCTCTTCGTCTTCATTGTACATCGTCATGACGATGAATAACTCGGTTCGTCGTGGAGGGTCATAATGAACCTGCCTCAGCGTGAATCCAGTGTCTTGAAAGTCGTTGGGATCGCACGTCGCCGCCGAGTATCTCATGTGCGTAAACTCCCGTTCGTTGCGCAATGCACACATATCAAGAAGCTTCGAAGGCACAGCAGAGTCGAGGACAAAGTTGCCATGGAACAACTCGACCTTTTTTAGCGTCTTGAACCGTCGTGGAACGCGTTGTGGTATCCGGCCATAACGAATGTTGGTCTCGGTTGGAGCGTCGTCAACGTCTGGAACGTCTTGGTAGCCGCCAGGGACAGTGGTGCGTGGGTAGGGACTCTCTCTCTGTAGAAGCGGCATTTCACCCGTGTCCGCGTCGTCTTCCTGGACATTATATGAGCTACGTCCAAATTGCGACTGCGGACGTGGATCAGGCGTGTGTGCCGGCTGGCCATCGAATGGGTTGTATGTTACGCCACCGTGATCATTCACGCGCTGCGGCGGGGATGTGACTGGAGGAATCGCAGTGTATGTTTGTTGCGGAGGGTATACCTCTTGCGGCTGTTGCTGGGGGTATGGATCGTACAAGGGTGCAGAGTACGAGGAAGAGCGGGGATCCTGGTTCTGGAAGGGATCTGGGAGATGATATGGCTGGGTATCGTATTGATTGTGCTCGTATTGCACTGAATACTGGGAATCATACTGCGACTGGCGTTGTTCAAATGGGTTGGTTGCGGTGGGTGGTTGGGATCCGTAAGGGTTGTATCCGTCGTTGTAATGGCCGTGTTGTGCCTCGTCCGCCTGGGTGACGTTCGTTTAACGAATCCCGAGTACCAGACTGGCTCTGACTTACTTGAGGGTATCTGGACATGACTGCGCGTTCGAGCTTTGTCGAGACGCTGGCGTGTTTATGAACTCGACGGCGCGAGGGCGGTCCCGTCAGTGGCTGTGTCCCTCAGCGGTTGTCATGCGCAGCCGCAGTCTGAACAGCCCACCATGGCCAAGAAGTGACAGAGCCAAGATCTCAGGTATGACAGATTTTAGGATGAAAATAGACAGACAAAGAGGAACACTGCCCCGCCTTATCACTGGATCAACAAAGATATTGGACTCTATCTATTACGGGGAGTCTGGTCGGTTCCCACTCCCATCAACCATTCATCTCTGCATCGCCAGTGGGCTCATGTTTCCTTCGCCTGACAAGTCTTGCAGGGTAGGTAAGCATTTGGAGTATAGCCGACGGTGACATGCTGACGAGGGCAAGACCCACGGCAAGCCCAGGTGACCCGGACAATGCAGCGAGTCCAGCGACGCGAACGATGACGAAACCAATGTCAAGCATGGCAAAGAGAATGGCAAACGTCCCATAACAATCTGTTCAGCGCGTTCCTGGACCGATGACAGTTGCGTCCGGACAAGATGGATACCTTGAGCTCTGCAGGTGAGAGTCGACCATAGTGGATGCGTATGTTTTCAGCGATCACCAAGAAACACAGGGCACACAGCGTGAAGAAGTAGCCACCACTGCTGAGATGGATACTGCGAGGTATCGTTAGCGTAGGTACTCATGAAGGACAATGGTCCCCTACGTGAAACAGCTACGGAACTATACAGTCATTCATTCAGAGGTGAATAGTGTTGAAGTGTGGACCTCGCGGAGGCACTTACTAGTTCAATGGACCATTCCATTCGGTCGTGCAGAGCTGCCCGGACGTCTTCAAAGTCTTGCGATGACTCCATCATGTGGTATAGAGTGAGCCCGAGTACGTGTTGTGTGACAGTCTTAAATGTCTTTGAGATGAAAGCTTGCATGGTGGAGGAAAGACAGTGTGCAGGTGTGGTGAGTAGCATTCGTCAATGGTTGATCGTCCTTTCGCAGAAGCTGAGCCCATTAGCTTTTCTTTTTCTCGCATGACCCGGATTAATCGTTGCCAACATCCGCGCATCGGCTATGCATGCTTACATGTGAGTAGAGAGAAAGACTTTTCGCCCCATGTTCATCTATTTGGCAATCTAGGATGAGGATGACCCAATATTGGTCCAATTTTGGGGTTCGACTATGATCTGGCTGTATGCAGTGTCTTGCAGCGGAGGACCGCAACCTTTTCCGAACGACGCAGCACGTCCTCACTCGTCGAACGAGAATAGCAATAAGATAAGGACGATGGGCTCAATATCCTTATACGGCAAGTCGAAATCGTATGTACAATGAACGAAAATTTTGGCAGGCATAATGCGTCACCCAGACCTTGTCACGCGTCACACGGGGTGACGAATTGACCTGATCGTGTGTCTGTTTACTGGAGAATAGCACTGTGGATGATCTGGGTCACTGGCTGCTTCGGTTTCTCTCTCATTCATATTTTTAATTGGATAGGATGTATAGTGCGTGTTGTGATGTATGTTGCAGTCAACAAAGGACAATGGATGTCCATGTTGGGCAAGTGTAACCAAGGGTCCTTTGAGTACCTATGATGGAAGATGCACGCAAAGATACGGTGCCAATACTTGGGCTTTACGGACAAACTTCCACCTAAATTTTGCACTGTCGAGTTGTAGATGACGCCCAGACGGAGGCCAGGGATTTCTCCAGGTCCATCTTGGGCCATCCTTTCTGGTATGTAACGTGACGCCATTCACACCGACGCTCACTCGTCCCACTCTTCAGAACCCGCGACCAGTTCGCCGTCGACACGCACCAGCATCCGTTCTGACACTGATTCTGACTTGGACGCGGACATGGGCGACGACGAATCAGAACATGAACCAGAACATGCTCCTATCTCCAAACGCAAGGCGCCGACGGACGAGTTGGGGTCTGCGCGCAAGCCACACAAGCTACCACGATTGGATCCAAACGGGTCGGGGAGCACACGTCGCGTGACGTCGGCGTCGTCAGCGTCGGCGTCGCCATCAAAAAGCAAGGACACGGGCCACGCCTCACGCACCCAACCAGCACCGCCGCCCCCTACCCAGAAAATTTCCAAGAAACCTGTTTCATCGGAGCGTCTGAGAACGTCTCGGGATGAGAGTACGAGCAGTGGCACGTCTACCACCTCCGACTTTCCCAAGACCATCTCGCAGTGGGTTCAAAAAGCCAACGCGCGGGACAAGGAGAAGGAAAAGGAGACACAAACACGAGGCAGCATGACGACGCGACGCGGTCCACCAGTGACGGCACGCAAGCAGACGACGCAGGCAAAAAACGTTCGCAAAGTGACTACGGCGAATCTGCTAAAGAATGCGCAACAGCCGAGTGCGTGTTCCCCCTGCTGGTGACGGGTTCTCAGACTGATGCATCGTGTTTCACGCGCGTATTCGGTGCCATTTCGTTGGTCGTACTATCTCATGTGAATCCACGTGAATGTAGGCGATCCGATGGACGAATCGCGCTCATGGACGCGTGTCAGACCTAAGGGGAAGCGTATGTCATCCTACATCCTTGTCTTGTTCACGCCCAACACGCTCATCTTTTAACTCTCCATAGAAAAACGCACGAATTTCGATGAAGAAATGGGGCGCTCACGTCCACTAGCTATGGCTAGGGAACGAATCGGTGACACGATCGAACTGACCGATTCGAGCGATTCAACACGTCGTCCCCGGCCTTCTCAGCCATCCACCACGAATGGTCCTCGGCCGAGCGTATTGTTGAACAAGGACGATCCGATCATCATTACGAGTGATTCAGAAGATGATCATCTTCCGGCGATGTCCTCGACGCAACGGCAAAGGAGTGGGCCGAGCGGAACGCAGGGAAATGGGGCGAGTCCGAGGAAGGGGGTACCACCGCTTGTGGATGTGGAGGTAATTTCGATTTTGGACAGCGATGAAGACTTGGGTACGAGCGGTGCTACGTCGAGACCCCCTGAGGCGTCAGCTGCGCAGGCGTCGACGTCTCGGCTCGACCCACCATCACCACCGCCTCAGAGGCCTCCAGCAGCGCCGCCACCAGCACCTAAGCCTGTGACTGCCCTGACTCCCATCACGCCTGTATCGACTTCTACACAGTTACCCGAGCATCCATTCTCGAGACCCCAAGATACACAGCAACAACACAGCGAACCATCTTCATCTCCTTCCTGCGGTCCCCCACCAGACGACTTTGACGATGCATTCGGCAACATGGACTTCAACACCACTGGCGACGATGTCAATCCAAGTGGTGCGTTGGATGGGTGGGACAGTCTTGATGTCGGGCCATCGTTGGCGACAGTGCCAACGTCTGTGTCATCGGAACCTGCAGTCGTGGGTGGGGACACGAGTAGGAGTGTGCCAGAGGACGCCGAGGACGAGTCAGGACCGGATGCGTTGTTTGATTCGTACGTGAATATGGATCAGCTGGAAGGGGATGTGGATCATGAGACGGGCGATGTTGCGCCTCTGGAACGTGGAGGTGAGGCCAAGGAGAGAGCGGAGGAAAATGGAGTTACGAACGGTCTAGAAGAGTCGGCGCCGGAGCAGCCATCCGCATCTAGGAGCGAGAATGGTCCAAACCTCGACTGTGATATGGATGGGGATGTGCGTACACGAGATCTCGAGGAAGGTGAAGTGGACCCGAACGAAGCGCCCCCGCTGTCTACCGTGACGCGTTTCCCAGAGACACCAGAGAGTGGGGAGATCAGGAGTCAAGGGGCGAGCCAGCCGCCGAATCAACCTGGCGTGGCAAGACTCGCGCAGACCTCCACCCTTGCGCGTCTGCCCTCGCCAGCGCCGGTTAGCCCGCGTTCCTCCGCGTCGGCCAAGAGCGCGTCGCAGGCGCTTGAACGCACGAGCACGCTGGTCATGCCGGATATCTCGTTATACAGGGGGGTGCGATTCAGACGGCCGTTTCCGGGAGCACGGGAGAACTCGTTCTTTTCGAGAGCGTTGAATGGTGCGGCACGGTCTGGGAAAGCAATTGAGAGTATCGGGGAGGGGAATGAACAAAGGGAGGGGGATGGGAGTGCGTCTGGTGGCGTGTCCCCGCCTGTGGAAGTTCTCTCGAGTGTTGGTGAGGTACAGAACCTGGATGGGGATACTGATATGCAGGATGATAGTGCAGTTTCGATGCCTGGGCCGTCGAAGGCACCGGATGAGGCAGTCGTCCCAACGCCACCACCAGTACCGCAACAACTAGAAGAAGACTTGATGGTTCCGGACGTGCAAAGTACACCCTCTACAGTACAGGTCCGACCACCGACTGTGGAGCCAAGTATCACAGCAAACGACTCGAGTGTTCCAGCGTCTACTCAACCGACTACGTCCTCTGCCCAAGTAACACCCTCCCAACCACCACCAGCAACACAACCCATGGTTCGCCCGTCTAGCAGTCCCTTTATCGCGCCTCCACGTGTACCCCGCCCGAATGCCCCGAGGTCTTTGGTCGAGGTGCTGAACGAGTTGCGCAGGGAAAAACTGCAGGAGCTCAAGGAAGGGCGAGAACTGGTTCAAAAGCGAAGTGCAGTGGATCTCACATGTGCGTTTTGCTCATTATGTCGTTCTCTCATCTCAATGTCGCTTATATGCGTATGCAGCCGAGCACGCTACGCCTCTCAAGAGTGCTGGCCAAGGTCCCCAGGAAACATCCATACCCCCACCTTCTCAACCCTTGACGCCGATGCCGTCTTCATCGCAACCGACGAGAACGTTTGGTAGAACGCCAAGCTTGAATAACCTTCGGACGTTGTTGGCGAGGCGGAATCCGGAAGCCAGTCCGGCACGACCGATGCCTGCGGCCACGCCAACACGCGCGTCGAACGAAGATGGGGATAGTCTTGCTTCGTTTGAGCCTGTCCCTGCGCCTGAGGCAACGGAAGTGCCGACGTTGGCGGAAGAGGATAATCATGTGCCGGCTGAGCCTCTCGCGGTACCTGCACCCAGTGCGCCTGCGATGACACAGGTGCCAGAATCAGATAGTCAAGCACCGGCTGAGCCAGTCACGATGCCTGCGCCTGCGCCAGAGTGGACGGACATGGACAGTCACGCGCAGCTTGAGCCCATTACGTTCCCTGTGCCTGCGACACCACAAGTACCCACATCGACGGATGCAAAGGACGGTCCGTCGTCGTCGTCGTCAGAAAGCGCCCGTCTCAACAAGAGTATTGCGAGTACACCGACCCCAACGACGGTGTCCACGTCGGAATCGAGCGGTTCGTCGAGTGCGTATGCGAGACGACACCGGGCGGTGCCGCTCGTCCCATTCGAGGCGTTTATTTCCCCTGCGCCCGAGAAGGGCGACCACGAACGAGGCAAGAAGATCGACAAGGGCAAGGGCAAGGAAGTCGCGCACGCCACTGATCCGTTTGCCTCCCCCTCTGGGACACGATCTCGTGCTTCCATGGGCACGAGCGGGAGCGCAGGAGCGTGGTTACTAGGTTCGCAAAGGCCGAAGGGGAGGGCGTCTTGGCATGCACGGCGGGAGTCGGCGTCGGCAGCGTTTGAGGCGTATATTGTGCGGGACGTGCCCAAGCAGACGTCTGAGGCGCATACTGGCACTGGCACTGGCACTGGCACTGACGCTGACGCTGACGCTGATGCTGACAGTGGCATGGAAAACGCCAATGACGCGCAGCCTGTCGAGTCACTGCCATTACCTCAGTCACCCAAACAGCCGATTACCGAGGGCCCGGAATCGGCCTCGGTCTCATCGCCTGTTGTGCCCGATGTGACGCCAGTCGCGGTTCCAGTTCCAGTTCCGGAATCGGTCGTTGGAGAGGATGGGAATGGGCGAGATGGAAGTGCAGAGGACACGAATGCGATGGAAGTTGATGTCAATGCGGAGGATGTTTGTATAAACTCGACATGCGTGGATGACGGGATGGCAGTAGGTAAGGGTGAGGGTGAGGGTGAGGGTGAGCCAGAGACACGGGAAGAGGGCGAGGTGGACGAGACGGATACGTTGTTGGAGCTTGCGTCGGTGCATTTGTCGCAGCCAGAAGTGACGGCAGAAGAGGAGGTGACAGAGGTACTACAACCCCGCGCGGACGAGGTGGACGAAGCCGAAGAGATGGACGTAATGGACGAGGTGCGTTGTGCGCGTGTGCTCGGTTTGTCGGGATTTCTGAGGGAATTTGGTTAGTCGGCTGATCCTTTGGGGGAGGGAGTTTCGGAGGCTCGGATGGTTGACGAACCTGAGCGGGATGTAGGGAATGCTATGGCGGTGAGTGGATGGCTTACTTGTGCGTATGAGGGTGCTGACTAGCATATATGTTGGATTAGGTCGATAGTCCCCCCCGGGATCTTGAGATGGGAGGCGAAGATGAGGGGGAAACGATCTCCCAGATTGCGCTGGATGATGCATCCAGCATTCCCGGCCAACGGGAGGTAAATGAGGTAAGCGACATGCCCGTGCATATGCGTCGGGTTCAAATGTGTTGTGGATTAGCCTGAATTGCCTGCGGATGACGTTGTCACTTCTGTGTCAGCGGACGACGTTGCGGTACGTGTAAGTGATTTCACAAGACCGTAGATCTCACACGCATATCTGCAGAGCACGAGTCGAGTTGCGCCAGACAATGGTGTTGTACAGGATGATGTCATCAGAACCCCGTCCCATGTGACAACGCCTGACCTTGTTCTTCCTGAAGACGATGACACCTCACTTGTCGAGCTTTTCTCAAAGGAAGCTGACGAAAATGATTCCTACAACGCTAGTCACACACGACATCGTTCAGGAGCGGACTCGGTTGCCGAGTGTGATGCGCTTCTGACAGCACCCGCTGGGTACGAATCAGAGGTAGGTAGTTTGGCAGACCTAGAGACTGTCGCTGACGAGTCGGACAGTTCGAGGACGTAACCATTGGTTCTCTGCTCAGGGGCAGGTATTCATCTAGCACGTTACTAAAGCCGTCCCAAGCACGCTCGCGTAGTAGTTCGAGAGAGCGATCACCCGAGTCAAGAACAGCATCTTCTGTCGACTCGGATGTCGTGCGCCATCGTCTCGCGTCCGTTTCTGGTCAAATCCAAGACGGGTCCTCCTCGCTCAAGTATCTCAGTGGATACCGTATCATCACCTGGGCATCGTACGTGGCCGAGCAGCGGGAGCGTCCGCCAGAGTACAGGCATTCCAGAAACCTTCCGCACTCGTTACAAGACCACATGAACACGTTTCCTGCCTCGTTTCGTAATTCAGACATGGCGCGCCGGATCTTCGAGGCGCATATCCAGGAAGCCATGATCAACGAGCCTCGCGCGCCGCCGATCGAGATCTTTGACAACGATATCGGGGATGAAGTGACGCCTCGATGGGAATTCCATTATACGAACGAGATGTGGTATGGAGAGGGAGTGCCGCCGCCGGATATCAAGGGCTTGGAGAGCTGTAAGTGTGTTGGCAGGTGTGATCCCAAGTCGGGGAAATGCGCGTGTGCGCGGCGGCAGCTCAAGTGGGTGCAACGATATATCGATGGAGATATCATTCCTTCGACATGGCCGGGATCACCGTTTGTGTATGACTCCAAGGGGGTGCTGCAGCGGCTCGAGTGCCCCATCTTTGAGTGCAATCGGTTCTGTGATTGTGACGATGACTGTCCCAACCGGGTTCGTATTGGTGTGTGAACTTGAACGGACGTTACTCACCTGTTGTTAGGTGGTCCAGAATGGCCGCAAGTGGCCCGTTCACATTGTGAAGACCGAGCACAAGGGCTGGGGTAATACGGTGGCTTTAATTTTGTGCCTTGTTTTGCTGATGTGTGTCATAGGTGTATCTGCTGGGAATAAGAAAATACCAAAAGGATCGTATCTCGGTATCTACGCAGGGGAGTTATTGACGGAACAGGAAGCTGAGGAGCGCGGCAGGTGCGTGTTGAAACTACTTGGCAATGGATACCACTGACAGCTGTGACAGGTATTATGACCTGTATGGACGGACATATTTGTTCTCGATCGACTTTCACCACCTTAAATTCGACATGGAAGACCCTGAGGATTGCGAGAATCTTTACGTCGTAGACGCGTATCACGCTGGCAACGTGAGTGCACGCCGATCAAGCTGTGTCAACATTTGACTGATTGAAAAAAAAAAAATGATAGTTTTCCCGGTTTTTGGTGAGTGTGTTGGTTGTGTGGTGGGCGAGCGCTGACGGTCAGGACAGAATCACAGCTGTGATCCAAATTGCAAGATCTTTGCGTGCTATATCGATGACGCGGATATCGACAAGCCGTTGTTGGCAGTTTTTACGACGCGGGACGTGGAGCCCTGGGAGGAGCTTTGCTTCTCATATTATGGTGACATTGACGTAAGTGAGATCTAAGATCTGATGTGGGCTGTGCTGAAACGCGTTTAGGAAAAAAGGGAGGAAATTGAGAAAGCAAGGGAGGGAGGGGAGGTGCTGGTGCGTGGGCACGCGGTGTACACTCAGTGTCGGTGTGAGGCGAGTAACTGTATCGGACGATTGTTCAGTTGAGCTCCTACAGCGGGGATAGATAGTAAGTAATTGTAATTAAGCAAGGGTCGCATGGACGAGGAGGGACACATGACCCCGCCAGCACGCGTACATATAAAGTCCTGCCAGCTCAGAGCTGAACCGAGTCCAAATGGCCCTCCGTCTGTTGCTCGCCCTTTCTCTCCTCCACAGCGTTTGGGCGCTCTGGCCCATCCCCGCCGCCCTCAGCACCGGCAACACCGCGCTCGTGCTCTCCTCCAACTTTTACTTTGACGTCGCCGTTCAGAACGCGCCTGCAGACCTCCACAGCGCCGTTCAACAGGCGCAGTACTACCTCGAGCACGACAAGCTCGGTCGTCTCGTCGTCGGTCGCGGTGCCAACGACTCTGCCGCGCTTACCAATGCCAAATCGCTTCCCTCGCTCAAACTCACCCTCTCATCCGGCGCGACTGCCTACTCCATTGCCACTGAGTCTGTCAAACCCCTCGGCACGCGTAGCGAAGAATACGTCCTCACCATCCCGGCTGACGGCAGTCCCGCGACGTTGTCCGCCAACTCGACGTTGGGTCTCTATCGCGGCCTGACGACGTTTGGCCAGATGTGGTACTATTATGGCGGTAAGACCTACACACTCGAGGCACCAATTTCGATCAAGGATGCTCCTGCCTATGTGCGCATCTCCATTTGTCTTTGTGTACTGACCGTGTACTGACGTAACGCGGTACAGCCTTACCGTGGATTTGGACTCGACACCTCGAGGAACTAGTGCGTACCGAGTTGGTGGTTTCTCAATGAATGTGGCATAATACTGGGTCGTCTAGTCTCCCGGTTTCAGACTTGCAAAGGACGCTCGATGCGATGAGCTGGGTCAAGATCAACACCTTCCATTGGCACATCGTCGACAGCCAGAGTTTCCCGCTCGAGGTCGCTCAATACCCGCAGCTTGCTGCCAATGGTGCCTACTCTGCTGATGAGACCTACAGCGCGAACGACGTGAAAAACCTCGTTCAGTACGCTGCCGAGGTGCGTTTCTTTGTCTTTCTTTCGTGCGATTCGTTGCTTATGTCGCGTGTGTCGTTGGTAGCGTGGTATCGACGTCATCATGGTGCGTGTGTTGAAATACGGATAATAGGTTGCAGCTGACCCAGCCTTCAGGAAATTGATACCCCAGGGCATACTTCCGTCATTGGCGCGACATACCCCGAATACGTTGCTTGCATGGACGCCTCTCCCTGGTCAACATACGCCAACGAGCCCCCTGCTGGCCAGCTCCGCTTCGCCCTCCCCGAAGTCGTCAAATTTGCCACCTCCCTCCTGAGTAGTGTCGCCAAGACCCTGCCCTCGTCCTACTTTAGCACCGGCGGTGATGAGCTCAACACCAAATGCTACGTCAACGATACCCTTACTCAGCAACAACTCACGTCGGCCAACACCACCCTTGCGGGTGCCCTTGCCACGTTTACGAACAGCACACACAGCGCACTCATCGCGGAAGGCAAGACCCCTGTGGTGTGGGAAGAGATGGTACTCGTATGGAACCTGACGCTATCGAAGGAGACTATTGTCATGTGGGGCTTCCCCGATCCGATAGAGAACACACGCTGATTATCCAATGATAGGGTCTGGATCTCATCTGAAGACGCAGCCGCCGTAGCCGACTTGGGATACCGCATTGTACATGCACCGTCCAACTACTTTTACCTCGTGCGTATACTTGCCCTTTTGTGTTGTGCCTGTTCCTGATTCCCGTTATGTAGGACTGTGGTGCAGGAGGGTGGTTGGGCGACTATCCCGCTGGGTAGGTCATGTGCTTGTATCATGCATATGATCAGGGCGACTGACTACGTTGGTGTCGTAATACAGAAACAGCTGGTGCAGTCCTTTCAAGACGTGGTCCGAGGTAAGCAGGTTCCTTGGTGGTCATCTGCACATGCTACGGTCCGAGGCCGATCTGCTGACGCGAACGTCTCCCCTAGTCCTACACCTTCGATCCACTCGCCAATTTGACCGAGTCCCAATACTCGCTCGTTCTTGGAGGTATGTTTCTTTTCATCCTTCAGTTGCGCGTATTTGGTTGTTGATGATGGAACTAGGGGAACAAATTCTCTGGGCTGAACAATCCGGGCCACAAAACCTGGACTCGATTGTCTGGCCACGGGCTGCCTCCTCTGCCGAGATCTTTTGGAGCGCGAAGCAGCCTTCAGGTGCAGCGCTCAGTGTATCCGAGGCATTGCCGCGTCTTCACGTGCGTGTTTAGTCCGTCTATGTCTGGTTTCTAGGTTTCTGACATCGTCTCTCCTTTGCAACAGGACTTGAGGTATAGGATGGTACAGAGGGGTTTGAACCCGATCAACTTGCAGCCACAGTGGTGTGCGTTGAGGCCGCATGCATGCGATTTGGATGCTTGAAATGCCTTGAATCGGTCCATCAGCAGTATGGGATGTATTCTTTTGGGTTCATAGGGTTCGTTTGTCGGAATGAGTTTCATTGAATGCTAAATTATGGATCATGAGTTCATAAAATTCGAGATATGACATGTATAATGAGCCCTCCACCTGAAGGTTTTCATCTCCTACGAGTCTTGTATAATGTCGGGGAAGTGGTGTTCTGAGACGTTTACGTGACTGGTCGACTAGCGACAAATGATCTAAGTGGTTTCAAGTCATTGCAGGGCTGTGGTTTTCTCGGACTCTAGCTCTTTGACAGATTAGGAGTGTACTATAAGTCAGAGTTACAAAATCGCATTCAGGTTCTTGATAAAGCAGAGAGTGGATCGTCTATAACGATGCCATTTAGCACGAATACATTGCCAATGACCGTATACCCTAACACCACGTTTGAGTGACCGTCTCATGCAACATAGTACCCTACGGCGCGCACCTGATGTTTCCGAAAATACCGCCGTCATCAGACTGTGGCGATATGAACTATTCGTGAATCGTGAATCCTCGTTGAAGATGCTCAAAAGGTTATATGTAGGAAAGAAGAGTATTGAAGAAGAGTCTCAGGGCCACTCAGCAGGGATAAAGTTAGGGTAGAGTCCAGGGACGACGTGGAAGGTGACTTGGAGGATCGTACAGTTAGGAATGACCAGACGGTACAATGGGTAGGTCGAAGTGCAAATCTTGGTGGACAGTGCCACGCCAAAGGACATAAACCAAGCATGTACCACTAGTCAACGATTGCTCGAGTTATAGTGACAGGCTCCAATGCCTTTGCCCATTGAAAGAAAGGAATGAAGGGACAGACAGAGTACCAGAAGCAATCGACCCGTCAATGCTTACTTAATCATCAAGGGTCCTTTACAATGCCCCTAATGTGATGCCTCTCTACTCGAGAATGGTTTCTCTTTTCTCAAACACGGCCTCCCATCTCTCAACTACAGTTTCTGATCTTCTCTCTTGTCCACCATCCCATCCTCAGGCTGATCCCTTCCGCACATGTGGCCCACCAAGCCAATATAATCCATTTGAACGATCAAACTGGCCAATGAAGAATTTCTGTGATGCCCTCCACAGGACCTGTGCAGACTCATCAAAACTTGCTCTTCACTCTGTGGAATACTGCAAGCGTCTTGATCATCATGATGGATGCTGGCATGAATACCTGATCTTCCAAATTGTCCCTTTTGACCCAAGATTGAATGGACAGAGATATATTGAAGTCAAGTGGGCTACAATGTATGGTATTACAGGTTCAAGTCAGACTATGGACAAGGTGGTTATCCTTGGAGAGGAGAGACCCCCTATTGACCAAGCTGTTGAGGAATCCCTGGCCACCCTTGTATGGCTTGAGTCCACCACCTCCACCACCATTCCTAACCTCATTGATGTGTTTGACAACATCCAACTTCTCTCTTTGACATATCCTCACTGCACCTTTGCTACCCACCAGTGCCACTGGTTTGCCCAAGCAATCTTCAAGCTGTTATGGAGGACTTATGAGTATGATGAACCAATTGATCATTATTATTTCCTGAGGCTGCTTGGCTCAACCTCAGTACCATCCAACATTCTCAAGTTTGCAGAATACAAGAGGCAATGCACTGACATATGGAAGACAAGGGGTAGAAATGAAAGTGTCATGGATATGCCATCACATCTTTCTTTGTCCAAGTCAGTGCTTCAGTCTTTTCCTTTTTTTTTGGGCCTGGTATTGACCTGCATGTGTGTTGGCAGGCTGCATGTTGCCATCATATCTATTGTGATGATGGTCATTGGCATGATGATCATGCTAATCTTCTGATGGGGCTGCAAAGGGAAAAGTGAGCAGAGCAACATCAGTATTGGTTTTGGATCAGCATTGTGAACTTGAAAGAAAGGCAGGTTTTTTTTTGTATGATGGTCAGGGTTTGATTTGCTGTTGGTGAAATGATACTACTAGGTATGGTTACTTCAAGTAACCAACAACTGTTCAATATCTGAGAATGACAATGACTTTCCATGCTTAACACCTCATTTGCATCCTGATCATCAAATTGACTAAGTGAGTCACTGATAAAAACAACGACGAAAGGGAGAAGGTTGGAAATTGTGTGGTTGGGTTTGCCACTGCTAGAGTATACCCTAATGATGATAGTAGTGTATGCCAAGTATAACTCGTCTGGCTGATGAGTAAATAACATAACTCAGTTACAGCGTCAAATGGCCACTCCTGCTCTCGTCCTCGTCGAGCTCTGCAAAGATCCAGTTAAGAACGGCAGCGAGCCGAATGCCCGCCTGAGTCAACAGCTTCTCAACGATCCACTGCTCCTTGATCACTCCAGCATAATCAGGAGTATACAAATCTGGATAAGGTGATTTCTTGCATTTCCTCGCCAATGTTGTGAGTGCGTCCTCGTCGTCGCCACACGCGCATTCTTCGTCACCGAGGCTGAACGAACGGTAAGGCGGCACAAAGTCGTCGAGGTCTTTGGGAAAGATAAACTCGCAGTTGAGTTGCTGGACGGGTTTGGCCCAGGCATATGGACAGAGGATATCGTCCTCAACGCCAAGACCGTCCTCGCCCTGGCCTGTGCTTGTTCTAGCCAATGCCAGGTTGAAGAGTGACAGGACGGATTGTCACGTGGACGCGAACTGGTGTTGTCGTTGCGGGGATGAAGACGAAGGCCGCGTCGAGGAATCGGAGTGTCCTGTTCGTCTTGCCATCTCCCAAGGAGACCTTCCCAGACGAGACGGTGGATATAAGGGTCGTAGATAGTACCTCGCAGGTAAGGTTCGACATCCGGGAGGGGCAGAGGGTGGGTATGGTTTTGGGGGAGTGTGCAGAGACGTTCAGAGATGAGAAGCGAATCCCATTTGGAATGGAGGTCTATATATATGCGCAGTACCGGTCAACTCATGCTGAGTAAGGGTATTGGAAAAGAGAATAAACGCACTCGTGGTACGCCCGTCAAAGGCAACCTTGTCGCCGTTGCCGCCGCGGTTACGTCCGGTGAGGTGGAGCGGCATGTGCATGTCGCCAACGAGATGGATCAAACACTTAAGTGCATCTTGGACGTAGCCCGGCACGTCTGTACCATCATCGTAGGGGACACCCGCGCTAACGCGGAGTCCCTCGAATTCTTGCAACACGGTCGTCGTGTTCCAGATTGCACTCAAGACATTGATGTGCGTCCGCCCTTGCATCCACGCGGACCTGGAAAAGCGCAGGTAGCGCTCGGATAGTCGTCCACGGCGTTGATGTAGTGGAGCGGCCCCGTCCATCTGTACTTGGCCTCGCGACGAATGCGATCGGCCCACGCAGCGTCAGGTGCGAGGTGGCACTCTCCGTCATAGTCGAGGATGGCACAGAGTGAAGGCATTATACTTGGGTGGAGGTGCATTTGTGCAATGGTTGCGACGACTTCGTGGCCTGTTGTACAACATCTGGTGAGTAGGGGGTTTGGAACTGCCCTTGGAAGCGACGCGTACCGACGGTGCCCCAGGCATAGGTGTGTGGTATGAGGGCGACGGCGAGCACGAACGGCGACAACGAAGAGAGGCGCATGGTGGGATAGAATCCTTCTTGCGAGGGACATCCCAGTTTCGCACACTCAGAACCTCAGGATTGGCAGTGGGGTGAGGAAGCGGACCACCGAAGGAGGTAGCATCTTGAAAGACGACTCTGATGTTGTAAGCTTGAAGGTCATCCTGCGTCCAGTCATTCCCTGACTTTACGGAGCGGATAAGATTGGCCATTCTGTCGCTTAATGACATGAGCGCTCAAATGTCAATCTCATCACTTACATGGTGTGCGGTAGACGATTTAGCTGAGACGAACATTGAAACTATTAAGGCCTCTTTTCAAACGAGAGAGTGACTCACGTGTAACAAGCCAGCGCGAGTCAAAAAATCTCGGAATTGTTTCCGAACATCCGGGCGGACAGATTTAGATGACGTGACTACAGATTGATACATGCATTTCATCGGAACACCAGAACCAATGCTGTAACAAGACCATGCAATCAGTAACAAGTTCACATAGGTCGAGAACAGTCTCAGGAAGGATGTGGTCCATCACGAAAGATCGGACATATGCTTGTATATGATTGACATCCTCGAAACAAAACGCGCTCGGAAAACATGCTCACCTCATATTATGGATGTCAAGCTGTGGTGAAAATGGTGTTAGCTAAAGTCAAGACAGCACAGAAAAAAATTCAGTTGGTGATGCATGTTCGAGCGAGGATCATTGAAGACGGTCATCACCAACTCGGATGGAACCTATCATCATGGAAAACAGACAGAAATCGTACTCACCAATGCCTAGCGAGCATGCCATCAAATGGCGTTCCTTGCTATATGTACAGGAAATTTCAACTCCGCCTGAATCGGGGTCTGAACCCAAAGAGTGAATATGCCTTCTACATTGTCTCGGCCTTCATGCTGGTTCTATCGGTGAGTACTTTTCGTATATAATCGTACACTTCGTTGTCTATGATGAATCTTCTCAATCAGTTCTGCTTCCGAAAGAGAGCTTGAATCTCTTGTGGACAACCTCATACCGAAACTCTCAATCCTGATTCCCTCTTTTTTTCGTCGTATTGTTATTGCTTGGTCCTAACAATGTTTCCCATAGATATCCGACTATCTGTTGTCACCTGTGACCTGTCCGGACATCCTTCGTATTCAGGACGAAAACAAAGTTCATCCATTCTTCGAGTTTACTCGGTCGTCGGGCTCCTGCGTGTGCCGCTCGTAGTCGAGTAATGCATCACTTGCCCCGTGCTGTGGCGGTTGTGCTGGTACCGCGGGCTGTCGCGTGTCGAGGAACATGAGACCCTGGCATTTCTGACCTTTGAATCAAGTACTGCCGAATACGTACTGATGACTTGTAGTCTAAACAAGTGTATGGACATTACATGCATGTACGTACTGAGAATGAACATAATACCCCGTTTTTGTGATTCAGACCTTTGGCTGTAACATATGTTGGGTGGGCATCTTCCGACAATGCTAACACTTGATCAATCGCTGCCAAAGCCACCCATACGATATACTCTCCATCTGGACGTGTTTTGAGCAAGTCCCAGCTACAGGAGACATCTGGGGCTTGGTCGATACGTAAAAACCTTCAACTCGGTTTCAGCGCAGCTTCACTGTCCTCCAACTAGACAGTTCTCAAATGCGGAACAGTCGCCAGACGACGACATTACAAACATACCCCACAGATTCACATATCCCTCTGGTCAAACGCGGTCTCTCGAATGCCGCATACGGCTTTGGTGGGTTTGCAATTGCGTATAGCATTTCACTGAAACATTGATGCAATCAAACTCCCATGGCAGTGCAAGCGCAGACTGCTACGTCGATGCGTTATAACAAACTGTCGTCGCCAAGCTCGAAACGTATGAATCAGCACAGAAATTCAGATATCCGTCGTGGATCTAGTATGGGGTACACTTTTTCGCTCGCTAATGGCTGTATCCCTGGTCAGCAATCCAGGCATCACTGTTGGAGCTCGTCCAGCCTCCAGGGGACATTCCAATAGCGGCGAAAACGTTCAAGGAATAGAAAAGCAGTCCTTGGTAGTTTTGCTTTTCATACTTTACAGGAACCGGACAATTTTCTGTTGCCAAGTCGTTCGTCAATGCCTCTCACAAGTCGTCACCGAGGCTATTAGTACTGACATTGGCAAAAACGGTAACCCACAACCAGAAGTAACATCACAGAGGACAAGTGCTACGACAACGCCAGAATTTACAAACGCAGAACGATACAGTTGATACGATGGTTCATACTACAAATGCAAGATGTCGTCTAGCCACTACATATTTATACACAATTTCGTCATTTTTTGGCACTCTTGACGGCCGCGCGCAGAAACGGCAACAGGCTAGGCATCCCCAACGTCCCATGCCTTCTCCACGATCGCCATCTGTTGGAACCATTGGGCGTAGTCCATTTGCACCGCATACATGTGCGATTGGTTCAATCCCCTGAGCGCCTCGACGACCCATGTTTGACAGTTCCAGTCGGGTCTTCCCTGTTGGATCGGAACAAGAGAAAAATGCGTCTCGAGAGAACCCAAGTAGCTTGGCGCAACCCATCCGACGAGATGTGAGCCCCTCTCGTCTTGATCCCACCTGGGGTGACGGTTGTTGATCACTTGCTGGGTAAAGTATCCGGTCTGCAGACTGCCGCCAATTTCGTAAAAGTTGCCGACACCGCGCCTGGTTGAAGTAGGGATGAAGATCGCCCAGTGGTGGAGTCTGACACGGCCATCCGGGCGGTCACCTCGAGAGAATTGTGCGATCCTAATCGGGAGGTGGCCTGCAGGGACCTGGATCCAAGGGTGCTGTCCGTGTAAAACCGGATACTCGAGTTTCGGTGTAGGTCCAAGGCTCGCAGCATAGGCTGTAGGACGGAGACCCGGAAGAAGTCAACGACACGAAATAGCGACAGAAGGGGATAGAGACTCACCGTTGTAAGTGGCCATCAACTCAGGGGGATAACTTCCGGGCTGCATCGCGAATGTAGGATCTGTGGAAATAGGAATGATGATTTTCACTGACCTTGGTAGGACATCTTTATACCGAAGGATCGTCTAGCTTGCCCCCTCTTCGTGTGGTCAAAGGTTGAGAGTGTGGACGCATTTTCTTTTGTTTCCAGTGTGCCGCTTTCTGTCGTCCGAGGGTGAGATGGACTGTCGACGCTTTGATGCTTTGTCGTAGAACGAGTGACTTGCAACCAGCTCGGATGTCCTGTAGCACGCGTGGTGGTAGCCGAGGTGTGGTGTGGACGTCAGGGATGATGCATCTTGCTAGAACGCAAAGGAGCTCCGCGAGAGAAGTGGAGAAACCTCCGTCTGAGCCATCCGCCGGTGTTTCTCATCTTCAGTGTGGTGGTTGTCTCGAGTGGCGCAGATGTGAGGAGCGTCCGATGATCGCCAAACTGTCGTGAATTCGATCAGTGGAGGAAACGAGGGTATATTATGCCTGACTGTGGATAGCACCGCACGTCGTGAGAGACACACTGTTCAAAAGAATATCCACTGAGTGGTAACAAACATACAAATCATCATTAGTCCACAGTCCGCGTACGCCGCTGCCGGTGTCACTTGTATCACGCTCACGTAAGTTCATTATGCTATGTTAGCAGACCAAAGCGCACCGTAACCTGCAAGAGCTTTATGTTGCGAGCCTGGGCTCATTTTGATACTACGGGTAGCTCACGTCCGCGGGCTAAGCCGAACGTATGGCGCCAAAACCGACTGACTCCGTAGTCAGGGAATACATCTAACTCGCTGTGATATCATACCCAATGGATTGCATCGGCGGCATAGTCATACAACCTGTCGTTTTGATCGAGGCAATGGGTGACAGAAAGCGAGACGTATCAGAGCACGAATTGGACAAGCGAAACTCACAAGGTGTGAATTCAGTTCCACTGCCATCCTTTCTCTAAATTCCGTTCACCTTTGCGGCTTGGGATTCGCTTATGAAATCCGGCGATAATTAGGTCTCCTGTTCCGACTCGAACACAAGGACCCTGTAACAGAGGAGGTGTCGGAAAATTCAAAAGGGGCATCACACTGACTTTCTGCACATAGTACCCAGAGATTCGCTTGCAGCGTCAGGCGAACTTGTTGAATTGTTCAGCATTCGCCTCTCCGATTTATTTTGTGGTATAAAAAGCTCATTATCCTTCAGAGGTAGGAGACGCTGTCCCTGGATTTTTATTCGTCCTTGCTCGAAGAGTCTGAGGTGGAACAAGATGTGGCTGTGCTGCACTATCCCATCCGTCAAGTTAGCGCAAGAGCTGCCGAGTCAAAGGCGTAGCTTCTCTAGGACGTGTAACCCTGACAGGCCACAAAGAATAAACACCACAATGAAAACACAGGAAGATGCAATCGATGCAATGGTTCATATTATAAGTGCAAATATCAATATCTAGTCGTTCTGGATTACTTCTCGTGTTTATGAGTTAACGAAGTCGCCCAGGAGATAATCCTTGCTTCCGTTTTGTATATGAGTGAGCACAGCCAAGAATACGCCTGCAGGAATAGTTGATCACTCGGGCGCGTTGCGCTCCTTGCATCACTGCATCAGAAGGAACATACCAACGCATGCTGAACAAGGACGATCCGATAATCATTGCGGGCCATTCAGAAGATCATCATCTTCCGGCGATGTGTTCGACGCAACGGCGAAGGAGTGGGCCAAGCGGAACGCAGGGAGCGTGAGGCTGGGCGTGAACAAGACAAGGATGTACGAAGACATACCCTTCGCCTTGGATCTGATTAGTACGCATCCATGTGCGCGATTCATCCATTGGATCGCCTGGATTCACATGAGATGGCACGTTGAACGAAATAGCACCAAAAAAGCGCGTAAAACACGATGCCATCAGTATGAGAACCCATCACCAACGGATCAATGACGCACTCTGCTTTTGCGTAGTCTTTAGTAGATTCGCTGTAGTCACATTGCACTGAACGCTCTTGCAATGCCTGCGCTGTCACCGACGGACCGGGCGCTTGTCCAGACAGCGATGAGGAACATGTAATATATCGGTCGCTGGGTAGGACAGCATTGCGGTACGAAAGACCTGTCTAATGTCCACCAAGATTCAAACATTTGGACCCAGAGGTTCACTCAAACTCATCCTAGGGCGCTCGAATTGACCTACAAAAGTCGGGGAAGACGGTCCCCGTTTTCATCATCGCATCGACGACCAACAAGTTATCCGCGAGATCCGGCCAAGACTTGCTGTCCGCTGTTCGGCCGGTTAACTTGGAACATTCGCCCTGCCAACTCTGACTTCCCGGCGCCGAGTTATCTGATCGCCGGGGGACATCCTATTACGTGGAGAGAGAGTGGAGGGTGTAGTGACGTGACCGCCGGTTATTTGCTTGCTGTGCCGACAGCGAGGTAGTCGCCCACACTGGCGAGAGAGAATCGCAAAGGGTTAGTCATGGCGCAAAACCCCATTCACAACTGCAAACTGCAAGTCGTTCACCATTCCAGGCTCTCAACAAAGGGTCCCGTGGTACGGTGACCAGTAGCAAGCTTCTACGAATCCGGTGAGATGGATGTTAACACTACAAGGTATGGTGTTTTCTTTTCCTGTAAATCAGTAACAATACATTGAGCGGAAAGAACATCCAATGAAACGACGCACGTAGAACCTGTACTGCGTTCTGGGTTGCTATGTCAGTTGATGCGTGCATGGCAACAAACCAAGTTACGTCTCTTAGGATGCCACAGGCGTTCGCGTCTGGTATATGTAGAGATGAATGAATTCGTTTCGTGACATCTGATGGGCTCACAATTGAATCGCTTCGTGCATAGGAACCTGTATCACGTGTAGACCGTCTGAAGGAATTGTTAACTCTTCATCATGGAGAGGTTTCAAATCAACCTCATACACAATATTCAAACACCAATGACGATTCTACTTAGGTCGTCGACATCCTAGGATTGTCGCGACTGCGATGCGGTGGAAGGTTGAGTGGGAAATAAAGCAGTAAACCGTCCTTGTGGATTCGGATTCCGGAACGTTGTACTAAGCCTCCGTTATTACCAGCGTCAATCCGCACTGCGGCGTCCAATCATCACAGCGACACCACTGCAAAAGTGCCAGGCTTTGAATTTGTCTCCAGGTACATACATACCTAGTAAGTTGGTGATTGCACAGCGATCAAGGATTTGAGTCAATGAACTCGCGGTAGCGGTGCAGCGCAGTGATCCGACTCGGAGACGGTCCCGTAGGACCGAAGCACGTTGTTGATTATGTAATCCGCGGTGGCTCTTTGTCCGTTCGATTACCAGCGCTTCCCCTTGGAGTAGGTCCATACGGTTTATTGTCCGTACTATCATCGACTAACAAGTGCATTTGCGCGGACGTGCTAAACTTCCAGGTTGACTCATGACCCTCAACTTTTCAAATGCTGTAGGTGGTGGCAATAATCGATCATGGTGGTGGCTAGCATAGCACTGGTGCGCGATCAAGTGATCTAACCCCGCTGGGGCTAAGTGTGTTCTATTTTAGAAGGAGTCGGCGGGCAAATCACTCCCTCTGCCCATACATATGTGTCGTAACGTTGTCGCGGTTGCCAACTTCAGCTTTGATTCGGCGGCGAGCGAGGCGGTACCGATCGGGGCACACGAGTACAGGCCTGCGCGTCAATCGAATCTCATTTATCGTGAACCTATTCACGTATATTACGGTAAGGTTTTAGCATGTTAACATTGACATACGGTATTCAATAAGGAAACGTGTGTGTGCGTTCCTTGTTGCGATGAAGGCAGAAACTTGTCCAGGACAGTGCTCAACGTCGACGTAGCGGTGTACCGCTCTCAAGACGAGTGTTACAGCAACGGTGCTAGATTGATACGTACTGCCCCATTGGATGCTGGATGGATACAATGTCCTATGGTATATAAGACCATCGAGGTCGATGAGGCTCTCTATCAGTCCTTTCCTCACAACTCCCCATCCACATTCAACATGAAGCCACAGATCATTGCGACACTAGCTGCTCTCATTCCTTACGCATTTGGGTTCCCCCATCTGGCGAACTTCCCGGAATATCGTTCGCTTGCAGGCTTGTCTCAAGAAGAAGTCCGAGCTGTTACTCGACAGTTTGGTGGTAACATGCCTGGTCCACAACCTCTCCCGCCTCCAATCAACGACACTTCCGGGAAATTGGTCAATGATGCGGATCACCCATTCGAGCCTCTCCGGCCTGGTGACATTCGCGGACCCTGCCCAGGATTGAACACACTGGCATCCCATGGCGTAAGTAGTTACGATTCGACATCAGTGTGAAGTATTTTACTCAAACACCGTTCTCTTGCAAAGTATCTCCCCCGTAACGGTGTGGTGACTCCTGCTCAGATCATCACCGCTGTCCAGGAAGGTACGTAGATCATCCTATGGATGTCCTCATCGAGATTTTGATCTGAGTTTCACAGGCTACAACTTGGGACACCAATTCGCCTCCTTCCTCTGTTACACGGTACGCTCAAACGTATTCCGTCATCTCAATTCCTTCCTAACCAACGTGTACGAAACAGGCATTTCTCACGGACGGGAATCATCTGACCAACTTGATGACCATTGGTGCGAATACGACTACACACGGACAACCCACCACCGGGATTAATACTCATGGTCACTTTGAGGGTAGGTTTATGCGGCTCTCCACGACAAACGATGTGCTGATCGACAATAGGCGATGCTAGCATGAGTCGTGACGATGCTTTTCTCGGAAACAACTTCAATTTCAACGAGACCTTGTTCGATGCGGTATGTACAAGTTACCGACTGTATGGATATTCCTCATTCTCATTCTTTTTGACAGTTCCAAGTTGCGGCAGATGCAGTCGGGGGAGGGCTGCTCACCTTCGACGCGATAGTCCTGAACCGGCAAATCCGGATTAACGACTCTATCGCACGTAACCCCCAGTTTGCATTCGAGACCCCGCGCTTCCTTGGTGCCATAGCTGAATCGGCATTCATATTCGCCATGTTTGTGAGCAACCAGACGGTGGACAACAAGACGCCTCTTACAATCGATGCGGCGAGGCATTTCTTCGATTTCCACAGGCTCCCCGACAATTTCTATCGTCGTCAGGGACCGTTTGACTTCCCACTTGTGGAGAACCTCACTTTCTCGATTGTCGACATGGCTGGTGCGAAGCCGGGCAGCAACAACGGGGTGAACAACTACGTCGTGAATCCACAGGACCTTGGTACTGTACGTGTCTCCCTGTGGCGCAACGAGTCTCGTTGTAACATTCTGATCCTTTTTTTTCAGTTCTGCTACGTTTACCAGAAGCAGGTCAACTTCACAGCTACGTTGTACCCCGACCCGACTCCTGAGCTCAGGGCTGCGATCAAGCAAAACATGCTCACATACTACCAGGCACTTGGAGACTCGACATGCAAGCAATACTTCCCATATGGGCAGTGAGGCGGACGAAATCGGAGCGGGAACGACGGACGAGCTTATAGCTTAATCGCTCAACTTATCTACTTTTACGACTAATGAGTAGTAACTTTATTTGACCAAAGGCTACGACCCTTGTAGAGCTTGGGCAGCCATCTACATTTCCTTCTTTACTACAAGAACTCTATACTGAGCTTGTACCCTAAATGCAAAATATAAACAGAATGAATTGGAATTTCGAGCCATCGGGTCGTCATTGGCCAGAACAGTTGAAATCAGTATACTGCCGAGTGAGACAACGAGCGGAAGACGATGAACCACGCTCCCTTAAACATTCGGATATGCAATTTCCCTGGAGTGGTCGTCTGGGGTAGGATGTTGCTTGAAAGAGTCTGAAGAGTAGGACCACTAGGTGTTGGACTTGGCGATCTGTTCGGGTCTACTAGTATTGTTCAACCAGTCGACGATTACACCCCCAGACTCCAGTGGGAAGGTTCATCGAATGAGCTTGGGGCTAGAATCTCATTTATGTTCGTGTCACTTCCGACTTTTTTCCTTTCCTTGTCCCACGCATTGGCTTCTTCAGCCCTCTGTGGGAGCGTCTTAGGAAAGCTCGAGGCCACGGGAGCAGAACGCCACCTGGGTTGGCAGTCACAAGGCAGGCTGAGTCCTTGAAGCTTGAAGTTACGCTGCCCATACACTGACTTTCCTTTCTATACAGTGCTCCACCCTGCCTGGAGGGTATATATAAGGCTCCATGTCCTCAGTCGTCCGCCACCCACAGTACTCACAGTTCAACGGCTTTAACAGTATCGTTCATTCTGGCACTCGTTCAGTTGTATTTAGATAGTCGCGTGCCAGTGGACGAGGAGGGACACATGACCCCGCCAGCACGCGTCATATAAAGTCTTCCCAGGTCAGAACAGAGTCGAGTCCAAATGGCCCTCCGCTTCTTGCTCGCCCTTTCTCTCCTCCACAGCGTTAGGGCGCTCTGGCCCATCCCCGCCGCTCTCAGCACTGGCAACACCGCGCTCGTGCTCTCCTCCAACTTTTACTTTGACGTCGCCGGAATTCAACACGCGCCTGCCGACCTCCACAACGCCGTTCAACAGGCGCAGTATTACCTCGAGAACGACAAGCTCGGTCGTCTCGTCGTCGGTCGCGGTGCCAACGACTCTGCTGCGCTCACCAATGCCAAATCGCTTTCCTCGCTCAAGCTCACCCTCTCTTCCGGCGCGACTGCCAACCCCATTGCCACCGAGTCTGTCAAACCCCTCGGCACGCGTAGCGAAGAATATGTCCTCACCATCCCGGCTGATGGCAGTCCCGCGACGCTGTCTGCCAACTCGACGCTGGGCCTGTATCGTGGGCTGACGACGTTTGGCCAGATGTGGTACTATTATGGCGGTAAGACGTATACGCTCGAGGCCCCGGTTTCGATCACGGACGTTCCTGCTTATGTGCGTGTCTCTTTTTTGTTTTTGCGTACGGGTGACAGTATGCTGAGGTGACGCGGTACAGCCTTACCGTGGATTTGGACTCGACACCTCGAGAAACTAGTGCGTATTGAGTTGGTGTTTTCTTGATGAACGTCAGGTAATGTCGGGTTATCTAGTTTCCCAGTTGCAGACTTGCAAAGGACGCTCGATGCGATGAGCTGGGTCAAGATCAATACCTTCCATTGGCACATCGTCGACAGCCAGAGTTTCCCGCTCGAGGTCGCTCAATACCCGCAGCTGGCCACCAATGGTGCTTACTCTGCCGATGAGACCTACAGCGAGAGCGACGTGCAAAATCTCGTTCAGTACGCTGCCGAGGTGCGTTTCGTTGTCTTATTTCATGCGACTCGTTGCTCATTCGCATATGTCGTTGGTAGCGCGGTATCGACGTCATCATGGTGCGTATCATGGGATAAGTATCGGATTGCAGTTGACTCGGTCCTCAGGAAATCGATACCCCAGGGCATACCGCCATTATTGGCACGACCTACCCTGAATATGTCGCCTGCATGGACGCCTCTCCTTGGTCAACATACGCCAACGAGCCCCCGGCTGGCCAGCTTCGCTTTGCTCTCCCCGAGGTCGTCAACTTCACCACTTCCCTCCTGAGCAGTGTCGCCAAGACACTGCCCTCGTACTACTTTAGCACCGGCGGTGATGAGCTCAATACCAACTGCTACGTCAACGATACCCTCACCCAGCAACAACTCAAGTCGGCCAACACCACCCTCGCAGGTGCCCTCGCCACGTTTACGAATGTCACCCACAGCGCACTCGTCGCGGAGGGCAAGACCCCTGTGGTGTGGGAAGAGATGGTGCTCGTATGGAACCTGACGCTATCGAAGGAGACTATCATCATGTGCGGTTTATTTGATCAAGACAGAGAATACACGCTGATTATCCAATGATAGGGTCTGGATCTCATCCGAAGACGCGGCCGCCGTAGCCGACTTGGGATACCGCATTGTACATGCACCGTCCAACTACTTTTACCTCGTGCGTATAATTGCCTTTTGTGTTGTGCCTGTTCCTGATTCCCGTTATGTAGGACTGTGGTGCAGGAGGGTGGTTGGGCGACTATCCCGCTGGGTAGGTCATGTGCTTGTATCATGCATTCGATCAAGGTGACTGACTCCGTTGGCGTCATTTTTTAGAAACAGCTGGTGTGATCCCTTCAAGACGTGGTCCGAGGTAAGCGGGCCTCTTTGCGATCACCTGCACATACCACGGCCCAGGCCTGACGCGAACCTTTTCCCTCAGTCCTACACCTTTGATCCGCTCGCCAATTTGACCGAGTCCCAGTATTCCCTCGTTCTCGGAGGTATGTTCTCTTTCATCTTGCCATGGGTGTTGGGTCGTTGACAACAAGACTAGGTGAACAAATTCTCTGGGCCGAACAATCCGGGCCAGAAAACGTGGACTCGATCGTCTGGCCACGGGCCGCCTCCTCGGCCGAGATCTTTTGGAGTGCGAAGCAGCCTTCCGGTGCACCGCTCAATGTATCCGAGGCATTGCCACGTCTTCATGTACGAGCTTCGTCCGTCAATGTCCGATTTCTGTGTTCCTGACGCTGTCGCCCGTATTGAACAGGATGTGAGGTATAGGATGGTCCAGCGGGGTTTGAACCCGATCAACTTGCAACCACAGTGGTGTGCGCTGAGGCCGGATGCGTGCGATTTGTATGCTTGAACACGTTGAATCGGTCCATCAGTGGAATTTGATGGTGCATCGATTGTTCTTTTGGATTCACACGGTTCAGTTGTCAGAGAGTGTTCGCTCGTTGAATACTAAACTATGGTTCTTGAGTTCATGAAACTTGAGATGTGACATGTATAATGGGGCGCGCCAATCCCCAGAACCCAAAGGTAATGAGTCTGTATAAGGAAAGAGGTGTTCTAGGACGCTTTCACCGCCCAGGCAGCAATCAATAAGCCGCTTCAAGACTTTGTCAATTCCAATCACGTCAGATCGCTTCATTGTACGGTACTAGCGCTTCAGCACTGCTTCGGACAGATCCGATGGCGATTGTGCGTGGACTACTCGGTTCAGACTCCTTACAGTTGACCGTGGGTTCTCTACCCATTTTTTCTTTCGTGGCGAGAGTCAAGAGGAGATGTTACGCTCACCAATTTCGATAGATTCACTAACATCTTCTGTAACATCCGGTCATTATGATCCAGCGATCATCCCGACGTCCACAGTGAATTCGGACGAAAGCGTACACACGTCAAGTATACCACTGGTCCAGGCTAGGGCCCAAGCGAAGGGATCGAGAAAAGAACTTCAGGTAGTAGGGGAACAATTCTTCAAAAAAAATACACACTTACTGTATTCAATAACCTTCCAACATTAGGTCCACACTCTAGAAAATAGAGGCCAGTCGGCTCCAGACCGCGAGAACGGCACTGTCTCCATGAACGCAGGTGGAATAAGGCTGGTCCATGATGGGTCTCCAAGACCTTCACGCCCGTACCCCAACCAGGATGCTGAGGTAACAGCGAGAGTTTTTAGTGAGGAACTACGATCCGACTTGCGCGAGGACGAAGAGGGTGAACCTTTCATCCCCAGTCCGCCAGAGACGATCAGCTACAGCTTGGGATCCGGTAGGAATGAAACCGTCGATCATTCATCGTTGTCTCATTGCCTTCATGTCTTTCAGAGGCCAACTCGGAGAGCATTGATTGGTTGCTCAAACCTCCATCCCTTCCCATTCCCTTTGTTACTTCCACCACCAGCCGAATCCAGGGCGAAAAAGGCAAAGATAACCGGAACGCGGGACGGTCCACCATCGCGGTGCAACGTAGGCGATACGAGGTGGGGTCCTCTCGAGACGGCGTCCCAAAGAGGGTGAGATTTGACGACGAAACACGCCTCCCAGCAATGACCACTACTTCACCGGCCGTCGAAACTCGGCGCTTAATGGTCGCAGTCAAGTCCAAGTCCGACGATGCACAAGGACACCTCCTTCAGATACAGCGTTCGCATCGCGAAGCGAGGGACCGTTTATTTGACTTTATGGAGGATGAATTTGAGGATTATAAGCGTTTCTGTGGGGAATACTTTGAAGGGTTGGAACAGGAAATAGAGAGACTTCAGCAGGAGCTGGAAGCATCAGCGGCTGAAATTACCCGCCTCGAACAGGAGCTCGCCGGGATACAGCACCGTGATGAATCTCGGTCTTCCGCGGAATCCGGTATGAATGCAAACATTGATGTTTTATCAATCTCACCACCTCCATGACTTTCATAGACAGCGAGTCAGAAATCAATGATTCGGTGCTGAACAGGACAGATCGTGCTGTTACTAATCTTACTACAATGGGGCATCCCACGACCGGGAGGGAGGGAAACAATGGGCGAAGCAAGGTGGAATCCTCTCGAGGCGTGGTCCGAAGGGAGGCAGCATTTCATCATGGAGCACCTATCCGCACAGTCGCCACGGCTGACGAAACCTGGCGCTTAATGGTTGCGGTGAAGTCCAAGTCCGAAGACGCACGAGAACAGCTCCTTCAGATACAACGATTGCATCGCGAAGCAACGGAGCGCTTGCTTGACTTTATGGACGATGAATTCGAGGATTATAAGCGCTTCTGTGAGGATCATTTCAAGGCGATGGAGGAGGATATAGAGAGGCTTCAGCGAGAGCTGGATGCATCAGTTGCTGAAATTACTCGCCTCGAACAGGAGCTTGCTAAGATCCGGCACGAATCTTGGCGGTATGCGGGACCGTCAAAGCCCCCGTCCGCAGAAACTACACGTTTGCCGGTGCCGCCATCATCATCTGGAGTCATGGTAGAAGAGACGCTTGCCGCGATAGAACAGTCCTATCGTCGCAAAATGGATCACATGCTTAGGATTATGAAGGCCCGACTTGAGGAACATATGCAGCACGAGCGTATCCACGAAGAGCAGCTCAAGGATCTTCAGACAGAAAATCAGGAGTTCGTGCTACGTGTCTCTGCCTTAGCTTCTGAAGACGCTGTGCTCAAGACCCAGCTCGCTTCTCTTGTTGTTAACCGTGCAGGATCACCGCATGGCGAAGTAGATGCTAGCACTGGCACCGCTGCTATCACCGCTATAATCGCCACAATCACCACAATCACCACCCGAATCGAACGATGGAAGGACGGAGTTATCGGGGACGAAGAACAGGTCACCATCTCGAGGATGGATCTAGACCAGCTCTTGCTAGACCTGTCCAATACATCTTCCCAGGTCACTGAACTTCAACAAGACTATGCGGAGCTGTCAGGGGTCCGCAACCAGCTGCATATGACGTTGTCGCACCTCGCGGAAAAAGATAGCAATCTCAATGCCATAGCCATTCAATTGAAGAACACGATTGTCGCTCTACGCCGAGACAACGAGAAGCTTCGTAACGACAACTCCGTAGCCTCCACTCGAGTCGCTGAGCTTTCTCGGAATCACGACTTGCTGGTAGTAGACCTCCAGCTTGCGCGCGACCTGCTGCAATTCAGAGAGTCGTCCATCGAAGAGAGTGATGGTGCAATCACCTCTCGTACCGCCGAGGCTACTCAGTTGAGGCGGTCTGACGTGGAAAAAACGAAGCAGATCGCTATTTTGCGTGAAGATCACGCGAAACTCCAGAGAGAGACCTCCTTCCAGATAGCGGAACTCCGGAAGCGCTATGACGCGCGGTGCAAAGAGCTCGACTCTGTTCTGAACGAGCTCCGAGACAACAAAACCCTCGTTGTGGAGAAGGACCACACAATCGTTACTCTCAACAACGAAGTCGAGAAGTGGAAGCACTTAGACGCTACCAAGACTGAACAACTGGATGCTGAACGGCGGGATAAAGAGAAACTCCAGCAAAACCTCCCAGCCTCTTCCCGGATAGCCGCTCTCCAGCAGCGTTGCGACACGCAGTCGAAAGAGATAATCTCCCTTTCCAATGAGCTCTATACCAAGGTCTCACTACTTGTGGAGCAGGAACATTCCATCAGCTCCCTCACCACCGAACGCGAACAGGCGAGGCGCAGACTCGCTGTGAAAGAGGAATTGGTTGAGATCGCACGCCAGGATGCTGAGCAATTTAGGCAGAAGTTCTTCTTCGCATGGGACCAAAAGACAAGTCTCCAGAAGCAATTCGATTCGCGGCGGGTAGAGCTTCAGAACCTCCGCATTGAACTCAATCAACTCCGGGTCTTCATCACAGGACGTCACGACGCTATGCCATATTTCACTCATGCCCTGGAGGAGGAGAAGAAGCAGGTAGAGGTGCTTCGTAGAGACCTTGCCACAGTCACCTCTCGGAATAACGACCTTCAGACCAAGATCCGCGCCATCGTTGACGACTTCGAACCAAAGTCGTTTCAATACGAGGATACCATTGCTTCTCTCACCGTACAAATCAACCAGTTGAGGGATACGCTTGCTGACAAGACAGCGCGGATCGAGAAGCTGCAACAAGAGTCGCCCATTTCCACCTCTCAGCTTCAGGACCGTCATAAGGCACTGTCGGACGAGATTGCCTCTCTGAGCAACAAACTCGTGATCAGTATAGCATCCAACGAAGAGAAAGACTGCAAACTCACTGCTTTCATGGACGAGGTCGTGGGGTTAAAGCGCATCAATTCTTTGGGCGGCGAACGTATTGTGGCTGCAAGCAAGCAAGTCCAGGACCTCCAGCTAGAGTTAACGCATTCCCGCTCTCGAATCGCAGAGCTACAGCACGATAACCAGACACAGCTGACAGAACTTGACACGCTCCGAAATCAGCTCAAAGCGATGGCGTCGAGTGGCGATGCTACCATCTCCTCTCTCACCACCCAAGTCGAGGAACGGAAGGGGTTGTGTGCCACTAAGGAGGAGGAGCTTATGACCGCTCGCGGAGAACTTGATCAACTCCGTCACGAGCGAGACACTTCATCCTCCCGGTTCGCTGAATTGCAGCAAGAGCTCACGGCCCAGACCAAGTGTTGGCAGCAATTAGACGCCCCCAAATCGGTGGAGCTCACCACCGCACGCGCTGAGCTTGAGCAGCTCCGCCACAAGCTGGGCACTTCATCCTCCCAAATCGCTGAATCAGAGCAGGAGCTTGCTACGAAAACGGCGGAGCTCACCCTCACACGCGCTGAACTCGAGAAGCTTCGTCGCGAGCTATCTACGTCATCCTCTCAGGTCGAGGGTTATCAGGTGCAGCTAATAGAACTCGCTTCCCAAGTCGAGGGGTTGAAGTATTCCAACGCTACTAGTAAAGAGGAGCTCTCCATGCGCAAGAAACTCAAGCAGCCCCAGCGCGACTTGGACGCTTCGTCTTCTCAAAATACCGACCTGAGGCAGTCAAGAGGGCTCAAGCTTCCACCTGTACATCGGCGTGAACCCCAACCGGACGGCAGTGTGTCACATATCGCACACGCGGACACGCGGATGGCCAAGATACTGCTGAAACTCAACATAGAGGTTCAGCAGAGCACCGCATTGAACATCAAAAAATGCACACGCTACTTGAGCTCACTTGATGACGAGGTCCGAGATGCAAACGCGACTAGGTGCTTCACCGCATCAAAATGTCTTCGTCGTTCATTTTTCATCTTTCTCCTCACGTTTCCGCCGCTCTCCGGTTGCGTTATTAGTCTTGTTACTTTACATTGCTTCAATTTCCTTTCCGTCCTTTGATTCCTCTACGTGCCATTGCCCTTGACTATGCTGCATTGATGATGTCGAATCGTAGTGGTGGCAAGTGCGGAGTTTGAACTTTGCTGCAACGTTGAAGCGAACCAAAGATGCCGTCTGAGACGTGCCGGCGATACTGGAGCGCGCGCCTGTCCTTATCAATCGATCGATCAATAGTCGTCTCAGACTGAAAAGTCCAAGGGCAGGTTGAAAGATGTCTGGAATGGTAAGTAAATTTTTTCCAGTGTTTGACAGAAGGTCTGCATCGCGGCCGGGTCCACTTTTAGCCCGTAAGTTAGATCCTGCAATGAGCCAACTGCGAAACAACTGAGTTGAACGGCCATAGTCGCATCCGAGCCAGCAAGTAAGTGATTTTTACCACCCAGCGGTTTCGCAGTTAACTCATTGACCGTGACCGTCTCGTCACCTTGTCTCGTCCTCTAGAATGTGCGTGGTCGTTGACTCTGTGCATTCATGCCCACTCAGACTAGTATGTTGTGTTGGTGGAATTCCATCTAGGTTGTGAGTGATTAGTGTCAACTCTCTGTTAGTGTTACAGCCGTCACTAAGATCCTATCTTGCATGTCCCGTCCCGTCTTAGCGAGTAAGTGATTATTGGGTCCGTGTTACCACAGCCCTCTCTCAGTAGTATTGTGCTTGCCGCATGACATCTAGACCGTAAGTGATCGTCGAATAATTCCCACTCGTCTCACATACCTGTTATCTAGCCCGTGAGTATCGTCCGCCTGGTAGTTTTACAGCTTATTGATTGTACCGTACTCGTCGCATCCTGTCTAGGGTGTGAGTGACCGTCAGCTCCGCGCTTTCACAATAGTCTCACGGACTGCGTCTGCCTTATCTCATCTCATCTAGGATGTGAGTGAGCGCTCACTCTGTGCTATCAAATCCATCTCATGGACCATATCGTGCTGTCGCATCTAATCTAGTTCGTGAGTGATCGTCTACTCTGCGCTACCACAGCAATCTCAGTCCGCATTATGCCTTTCGCATCTCATCTAGTTCGTGAGTAGCGATCGGCACCATGGATTCACAAACATCTCACACATTGTATCGTACTTTTTGTTCCCATGCCACCTAGGCTGTAAGTGATCTCTCATATCCATCTCATTGGCCTGATTGTGTATATTGCATTCGATCTAGGCCGTGAGTGATCTTCGAACTCGTAGTTCCACAACCGTCTCACAGCATCGTACTACCCGTCGCACCACGTCTAGCGAGTGAGTAATCGTCGACATAGTGATTCGTGGCTGCTCTCATAGAACGTTTCGTGTCTGTTGCATACCTTCTAGGGCGTGAGTGGTCATCGACTTTGATGTCACAGTCGGCTCACAGATTGTATCTTGTTGCATGGGATCTAGGCCGTGAGTGTTCATCAACTTTGTAACTTCACAATCGTCTCACAAACCTCTTTCGCGTCTTGTCCAGCGAGTGAGTGATCATCAACTACGGGTTCACAATTGTTCACGGACCGTATCCGCTTTTACATACAACCTAGCTTGTGAGTGATCGTTGACTCCATGCAATCGCAGCTCCCTCAAGGACCGTATCCTTCCGGTCGTACCCCATATAGCGAGTGAGTGACCATTGACCACATTTATTCACAACCGTTTGATAGGCTGTTTTGCACTGCTTGTATGCCATCTAGGCTGTGAGTTGTTATTAGCTCCTCGCATTCATAGCAGCCTTACAAATCGCGTCGTGCTTGTCTCGCCGCATCTAGGAGGTGAGCAACAGTTGATTTCATATCCGTCCGTGCTTACTATATCTCATCTAGGTCGTGAGTGACCGTCAACTTCGTGTATTCGCTCTTTTCTCACCGACTGCATTGTGTTTGTTACATCCCATTTAGGAAGTGAGTGACATCGATTCCGCATTGTCACAGCCATCTCACAGATCGTATTTTGTTCGATCATCTCTAGAAAGTGGGTGATCATCGCTTCACCTTCCATGCCCTCTCACGGACTGTATCTTTATCTCGCCCCCTATCCAGGAAGTTAGTGTCCGTCGACTCTTAGTCTCACAACTTATATTTATATTGTGTTTGTTCTATGCTGTCTAGCTTGTGAGTGATTGTCTGCATTCTTCCAGTCATCTCTCAGTCCGCATCCTGCTTGTTGCCGACCCCACCCAGGAGGTGAGTGATCGTCAACTCCGCGCTATCACGGTTGTCTTACAATCCTGTATACTTGTCGCGTTTATCGTAGGTTGTGAGTGACTGTTGAACGCCTGTTTTGACGGTTGTCTCACAGCACTGTATCGTGGTTGTCCATCTTGTTTAGAAGGTGAGTAACTGTTAACTCCCATGCTTACAAGCTTTCTCGCAGAGTGTAATCCTATCTTTTTTTCCACGGCAGAACCAAGAAATCGCGCACATAAATTCCGCCCTCCGTACATTGCAAGCTAAACGTGATGCCGAAGTCGCTTCTCTTCAGCGCGATAAAGCTGATTTGCGGTGTGCGCTCGATGCCTTAAAGAGCGATATGACCGAGGCCAACCAGAGGTTAACCCCGGGAATTGGCGCTTTTGAACAATGGATGTCCGAGGGCTCTGTTGACGCAGATAGACCCATCTTAGCCGGCGACTCGTTAATTTCGTCAGGTGACACCTACAACGCGCTTGTTCATAATGCGCTTATAGGGACACGTTCGAAAAACTGGACTCCTGCTTATGAGGACGCGAAAAAGGTAAATTTTGATCCCTCTCCCCGTACTTACGACCTCTCATCGACGTGTCAAGTCGATTGACATTCGGCCATCCGCCATGGGCTATATTTCCAAGGCCCTCGCACAAGTCGGTAAAGGCGAATTGGAGGATGCGATGCAAGTATTCGATCTCGCTTTCGGGAGCTGTCATCCGAACGAGAGCCATCTGTTGTTACTCATTAAGGTTTGTGGTATATACCCATGGCAACTTTTTGACACATCGGAACGTCTATATTCTGTAGGCCATCATCTTATTCTTGGCCGGGAAATATGAAAACGCAATCTCACGCGTACACGACTTGATTGCCATTTCGAAAGATGATGAAATAGTTTATTGTTGCACCCAGGTATTTCATGCGAGATTCAACTGTAGACATATGATAATCTCCCCCCAGGTTATTGGAAAAATGTACCTGATGCAAGGTAATTATGAAGGAGCGGTACAGTCACTTGAACGAGGTCGGAGTCTTGTGTCATGCTGTACCAGCTGTCACCTGGAGACTATAGCAACCGTACGCTACTTTCGGCCACCCTTGTGATGTATACTGACTTGTGGTGGTGGTGAGATATTTGGATGGGCCTTCGACGGGTTTCAGATTACGATGGAGCGATATCATTGTGAAGCTCTCCGCGCTGCAGGTCGCGCGGAGGAGGCTGCGGTGGCACTTCTGAAGATCCTCGATACATTCAGCGGGGATGCGCATACGAGTAACGTACAACCAGAGTGGGTTACAAGTAAGTACCGACACGCGAATCACCCGGATGTAAATAACGTGTACTTTCAGCTCTCAAGAAAAACTGTATTGACATGCTCGAAGCATACGGCGACAAGGCGCTCAGCTCGGAGAAATACGAAGAAGCAATTGCACGCTACTCTACTGCATTGTCTCTCAGTCCTTCAAGCCCAAGAGATATCCTATTGAAACGTAGCGAAGCGCGAGCTTTGAAAGGATTGTGGGAAGATGCGCTGACGGATGCGGATGAAGTGAGTGCATTGTGTCGTACTTTACTGTAGCTTACTCACTTATCCTCCCTCTACCTCCATATGCAGGCGATTAAACTGGACCCGTTGTCGCATCTGGGATACGAAAAGAAGCATATAGCGTTTTACGGCGCGGAGCATTATGATGAAGCGAACAATGCCCTTCTCCGCATGTTTTCAATCATGGAGAAGTCCCCGGATGAAGAAATACGCCGTACGTATTTCCGACTCTATCCTGAAACCATGCATCTGAGTCGATATTTTTCACAGGACTACGAGAAGAATATCCCACTCCGCCCAAAATAATTCACGCCATAGATACCGCTATTCGCGAGATCTCCAGCTTCTGTCCGCTTGTCCTCATTGATCTGACGACTGGCCGACTATGTGATGCACAAGAGCGGACACAGATGTTTAAATCGGAAACAACCTTTAAGAAGCTCGTCTGCGATACCGCAATCATGAAACTAGATCGCGCGCGAATCCGTCAATCTGTCGCGAAATACTTCAAATGGATCATGTTTTCCCACACATGGGAGGGGAAAGAACCAACGTTCCAAGACGTCAACCTGGTTAATTCGGTGTGTCGTCTAGATCAATCACCACTGAACGAGAAGCTCCGCCAGTTCTGCACAACGGCTCGCGAAGACGGCCACAGATGGGCTTGGTCGGACACATGTTGCATTGATAAGAGCACAAGCGCCATCTTAAGCCAATCCCTCACTTCCATGTACACATGGTATGAGGAAGCAGCGGAAACCCTTGTCTACCTCGCAGATGTCCTATCTTCTTCAAAGCTCGGTGATCTCACGAAGAGTCGATGGATGACTCGTGCATGGACTTTACAGGAGCTTCTTGCATCCAAGGTTATCCGGTTCTATTGTCGTGATTGGAAACTATACCTGAATGACACTCACGCCAACCACAAGGAATCCCCTGCCATCAAAGGAGAACTAGCAGATGCCATGGGAGTCGTCCCATGGACTATCACCAGCTTCCGGCCAGAGTATCTGGGAGTGCGAGAGAAGCTCCGCTTGGCATCAACACGTAACGCATCAGTGGAGGAAGATGTCGCATACTCCTTGATAGGAATGTTCTCGAGCGACATCATCCCTCGCTACGGGTTGGGGAAAATAGCACTTGGTCAGTTGTTGGAGAGCGTCGTCGCTCGGACGGGAGATGTAACTGTCATCGCATGGACTGGGAACTCTTTGCCATATAACACTGCCCTTCCCGACTCTCTCGCTGTCTACAACCAGACACCATACAGCCCTCCGCCCATGGACGATTATGAACTCGATACATGTGTGGAACAGCTACGGACTCAGTTGATGCCGGAAGATGTCTCGAAGTTCTACAAACAAGTCGTCCGCCTCCCTCGAGCAACCTTCTCAAACCGTTGTCTGCGCCTCCCTTGTATCATGTTCGTCGTTACCGGGATTGGAATTCTGGAGGCTCGCGGTAGTCAGGGAATCCGTTATCATGCAAACGTCTCACTACTTGGCAAGGTGGAGTTTAGGACCGCGGACGTGCTCACGCTAACGAAGCCACGCAAACTCGTATTTGTACATCCTTGGCTCCATGATCTCAGCGATGATCATGACGAGCCCGTGTCAGATGACGAATTCGAGGGTGATTCTGATCCAGGCTCATCGGAGGCTCCCAAACCCAACGCAGACACTGGTGACACCGATAATGATGACGACTCGGATGCTTCCGCTCCCGCTTCCCCCTTACACGCCCCTTCAGCGCGAGTGGACCGCCACACCCAGGCGCTGCGGCTGTTTTCTCACCTCGGGCGTCCATTCAATGCACTCTTGCTCGAGCGGCAGCCGAAGAACCTGTACAAGCGCGTTGCTACCGAGAACGAGATCATCATTCAATCAGGCGTCCCGTACCAGACGAATCCCAAAGACATCCGGGTAAAGGTGTTGGAGATTGTTTGATTCGGATGTGGTGCGCGTTCGTCGCCGAGCCCTCGTTCGTTTCCTTGTTTTTGTGATTTTGAATTTTCGATCGTCGTTTTGTGCTTGCTGTCTTTCTCTGCTTTGTCAGTGTTTTTTGCTTTCGTTCTTGTTCTTTACGCTATCGTCTTGCATTTTTTATCCCTATTACAATTATGGTTCATGTCAAACCTAACCTAACGTAGTACATAGACATCATCTACCTAGAGGTACTGCAGTTGCAGCAAACGACACCTCGGGTGTTCGGACAACCTCATCCTATTCCCGGCTCCGAAGAGACTGACGTTGTCACCTGACTCAACCGCGTCATTTCTTCGTTCACTCTTCTCCCAGCCTTTCAGAGATGCTCTGGCATGCAATCAGGTTGGAATGGACCCTGTCTCACACAATCAGCCTCAACGAAAGGAGATACCCCCCGAGCTTCGTACACTCATCTGCGCTTACTGTATGGTCTTCATAATATGCTGCAAAACCAGTGGAAAATATCAAGCCGAATATCGTGTTTTGTGGCCAACTCGAAACAACCTGTCTACATCGCCACGACTCGGATTGACTCGGACACGTTGCGTTGGTCGTTACTACCAAGCACAGTACATGTACAGTGCTACAGCGTGCTATGTAGACTACAGGTTGACTACGTTGATCCATAGCAAGAGCATCCCTGGACAATCGAGTTCGAAGTACAACATCGAATGCCAGTGTATAATGATATGAATATCGGAACGGTGCCCATGCATAAATGAAAACGCGCAAGGACATGATCGGGAGGAGCGGCTAGTAGAAGAGGCAGAGTACAGTTTTTCTTCTGGTCCAAAACTCGCAATTCACACGTTCATCTGTGGGGTGGACCGGTTCGCGTCCGAGAACGTCGCCACCTCCGTAGTCCTTGAAAGTGCCTACATACCGTGATCATCATCATTGGATGAGCCCACCGCAGCTAAATGGACTCGAACTGACAAAGACCTACCGGACGCGCAGCAAAGACAATCTCCGCCTTTCCGTGCTGTTCGTCACCCTGGGTTGTATCGGGTGACCGCGAACCTGGACCCGAGAACAAATCCAAATCAACGTTGTACGTCGTCTCCGTACCCATAACATACGCCCTCGCATTCAAGTTGGCAAGAAGAGTATTACAGTAAACCGCGCAAAGCGGAATCATGGTCACCGTGCAGATCCAATTGTTCGGGAAGACGTTTAACTATTGTGTTTAGATCAGGAGGTATGACACACACGCATGCTGAGCGACGAGCGACACGAACCAAGATGATGGTCAAGAGAGCGAATATGGCCGTCCAGGTGCCCGTATTCACCGAAAACACGATGAGGCGTTGTAAAATGTGCGCCGTACTTGCAGAAAAAGATTCATGATTAGATGCACTCCCAGGTCGGGGATAAGACAAATAGCTTCGCGCGCTTACCTTGCGAATTTGGTTACGGTCCGCTGGCGAACGAGTAGGAAAGTCATGGAAATGGCGATTAGCACATCTGCTGCTGCAGCGAAAGAGAGTGCCAAGGACGCTTGGGTCTGAACCAGATACTGAGGTCGCTGTTTGGATGTGAACCAAAGGATGTGCCTACCACGAATGAACCACTATTGATAGTGCTGATAGTAACAACTTTTACTATGCTGGAAACGACCGGGAAACATGCATAAGCAAGTTGAAGTCCAAGGAAGAGAGATACTAACCTATTCGTGGTGTACAGCGATTTTGCGACATAAACTGATTGTGTTATCATCAACATCCAATGACGTGGATACGATCATCGATAACATACTAGTGCAACACACTGATATTCAAGTTTAGAAAACCCTGTCAGAATTGAGTACCACAATGTTTATAGAGTCTCACCTAGCTCGACCGGTGCGAGAACAATCTACATTATGAGGCTGAGCGAGACTCAAACTTCTGCTTAAATGCACACTCCTCACCCATATAAGAGGCAAAATAATGTTCTTCCCACTAACTGAGCTACTGTGAGTAAATAAAGAAATGACTCGGATATTGAAACACACATATGTAGATTCGATAAACAAGAAAACCTTGTGTTGGTACCGCAACCAGGGCCTGAAGATATCAGCACTCTTTCAGGGGGCAAAAAACAAATAGGTGCTAGTACCGTCAAGAGGTTCATTAACTATAACGTGTTAGCGGACCCTCTAAGGACGCAAAGTGCAGAACTTACGACGAGTTCGCTGCGGAGAATATCAATACGCAGAAACTGGAGTTCTAAAGGCAATAACTCACGGATTCGCGACCACAAATGAGTATGGGCTGACAATGCCACCCATAATGTATTTGTAAGCTATATGAAGCACGACATGAACTAGACGTTCAAGGTATGTTTATATCAAGAAACGAACCTCCAGCAACACAGAGAGCTTCGTGGATTGTGTTGAGTGCCCTGTCATTAACAAATCATCAGCTATGTTGCGAACAGAAGCAAGACGAGGCTTTACCATAGAACTGCCACCTGGGAAGGACAGTGTCAACTATCATTCTAGGCATTCTCGCAAGTTGACCTACAAGAATCTTCGTGCGCAAAGGATCATTCTCGTAGCTAGAGCAAAGTCATGGTAAGCTGATGAAAGCGCAGAAGGAACGTCACGGGTCCTGACTGGACATAATAGAAGAATCTGTATGATCAGTAAGTACATGTTTTGATCTATCACTGCGTTATACATCAAAATGGCGCTACTCACGTTTGCATGCATGCGACACCGTAAAATGAGGTCGATATGACGATAGCGAAGTAGATCGAACCATATATCGATCCTACTAGTGGGACAATTGGATTGGCTGACATGATTCAGCTCCACTGCAGGGGACCAAAAACGATGTCGAGAATGGAGCCAGCCAGTCCGCACTATATATCTGTCCATGTGCATGTGGGAATCAATAACTATTTGTTGTGATGAGCCATGATGATTCTCAGCGCATACACTGCATTTCTTTTCATTGATTCCACTTTGATGATCAGAGTGACATTCCAACGATGGGCGTCAGCTGCGGTGATAAGATGATGTTTCACTGTTGACCTGAAGTATTCTGCCCAGTGGTCCGAGGATCGACTAGGTTTGCCGAGAAGGCGGCGAAAAAGGGACTGTTGAATGCCGAGTTTGCGATGGAGTATTACAAGGAGGTGGGCATCGGGGGGCTTGTACTATGGGTGTCTGACTTAGCTTCGGAAAACGCCGCCGTGCTCAAGACCCAGCTCGCTTCTCTTGCCACCAGCCATGCAGGACCCGCCGCATCACTGCACAGCAAATCAGATGCTCGGAGCCGTGATCACCGCTATGACTCACCACCACAATCACAACCCAAATTGAACAGTGGAAGGACAAGCTTGGTTGTTAAGGAACAAAAGACAGGTCACCATCTTGGGGATGGGTCTGTACTAGCTGTTGCTACTAGACCTGTCCAATAAGTAAGAATATGCGGAGCTATCAAAAGTCCACTTCCACGTGACGTCATTGGAGCCTCCTCGGATAGTACTTGGTGGTGATCATCATGATGAGTTGTTGGATGATGAGATCAAGACTGGATCCGATGCGGTCGGAGGCTACCAATGCAGACTCTGGCAACGCCAATGATGATGATGACGACGACCGTCATAGAGCCAATACAAGTGCGTTGCTACGACCGAGCATGAGATCATAGGCCGCTTTCAGGCGAAACGAACCACAAAGATGTCCAGGCTTTGGACTGGGCTTTAGGATGCGAGACGAAGAGAGAGAATAATATTGCAGGTAGCGTAGTCACAAAGCAAGAGGGTGACTATGGGAGAACGAATGGCGAAGAGTGGCGGTGACCAGCCCCATGATGTCGAGTCTCTTCGCTTTGTCCATTCTTTCCTCTATTCCTCATGCCTATGATGACTATGAATATGCATTTTGTCACGTACATGTATTTCCAACGAACCCATATTCCAGGAAACGACATACGACATACACGAGATTCGTAACGTATAACGATCACGCGCTAAAAGTCAGCGTGCTTTCGCGTATCCGCAACCGTACGCT
>JBBPRQ010000208.1:0-48582 GCA_038093095.1 Boletus insuetus
TGCTTGGCAATGATGGGTTGCATGGTGAGCAACGTTCGCCATGCCTTTGCAACAGCACTGTTCTTGGTCAGCACGTACAATTTTCCTGACCAAGTGTAGCAAAACAGGCCGTTTGCAGTGAGGTGTTCAAGATTGCCCCCAAAGAACAGACAAGCATTAGGGCATCTTGTGTGTCAGAGGTGATACATGCACTTGCAATCTTGTTCAAAATTTGTTGGTAATAGAGTCATTCACCCTTCTCTGTGCTGAACTAGTGCCAAAATGAGGTGTTGTCAGTGTACTTACTCCACTCTTGAACAATAAACTACCAATGGTGTGAATAGAATGGAAAAATTGTGTGTGGATTGTGGGAATGTCTCACCTTCCATTTGCCCCACTTTGTCTTGAGAGTGTTCCAAGCAATAGTGATCCCTGATCACAAGCAAGAGGAGCTGGACCTCCTCTGCAGTGGCCTCAATGACCTGTTTTTTATAGAGGAGAAGTGAATGGTCAGTAAACACCATGCCAGGAGTCAGGGCACACCTTCCAAAGGCCCTTGATTCCCATTAGTCAATGCTGAGATTGTCATTTGAGAGACATCAACCAGCAATCAACCAATTGACAGACTCGAGTGGCAGTTGGCAGACAGGCAACTTGAATGAAGCAGGTGGGCATCATGGCAGTATAGCATCCCCAGTATGTGGCTGGAACACAGCAGTCATGCTCGGTCAGTGTTTTTTCGTCCTTATAACTACTGACATGGGTTTTTTTTTTTTTTTTTTCACCTGCCCCTTTCCCTCACTTGCCACTTACCCCAGTTCTGCACCTGGGGTCTCCTCACTGCCACACTAATCTGATCACACCCTAGAAACAGCCAGACTGACCACTTTTCTGGCCTCGTCATAGCAAGGGCATGACTTCCATTCAGGGAAAAGCCACATCAGCTTTTCCCAGCAGAGAAGCAAACACTACTTAGGCAGTGCTCTGACCAGATTGCCTTCCTCCCTTCCACCACCATCATCCCCAACATGTAATACCATTACTAGTAGCACCAGTAGTAGCATAGTAAAGGATAGTCTAGAGCCTTTATATACTATTCCAGTATGAAAGTTATTCTCGGTTCTAAACCGAGTTGGAGTAGAACCGTCATATTCCAACCTTGCAAGCCTCTCCAACAAAGAGGCTATGTCAAGAAGTGGATTTAGACTCTGAAGGGCTTCCTTCATCACAAGAAAGAGCTCTGCATGGATTACAATGGAAATAGAGATTTGTCCCCTGGTGTTGTAACTCTTTTACCAATGTTGCGTTGAACATCAACTCAGGTGCACTCCACTTTTTGAGTGGTGTGAAGCTGTAGGCCTTTGGGGGTGTTTAGCAGCTCATCAGATTCTAAGGATGCTGCCCAAGATGGCAATATAGATGGGTCTATGGTGACCCCAACTGGACCAAGCAAGAACAAGTAAAGAACCAAGGCAGAAGGGGTGTGGTCACCATGTATATGGTGCTTTTCTCTGTCTTTTCATAGCTGCGCTTACATTTTCTGGTCTTCAATGTCACTTCATTATCACCCAGATTACTTACACCTCAGCTGATGGCTGCTTGGTTCAGCCTGACCATAAAAGAAGGAGTGCTCCAGGCATTTCACCTGCACCCACAATGTCTTTTTCTTGTGCTGACTGTGAACAAATGTTCAACAACCACACAGCCTGCAGCCATCACCACTGGAGTCAGCACTCTGAAATTCCTCCAATCACCATGGATGGCAAGCAATATGGTGTCAAAAGAAAGGGCAACAGGCTGCTGTGTCCTGTTGAGTAGTGTAGGCATTCCTATGCAAGTCGGGAGACATTCACAAAACACATCAAGGCAGTGCACACTGTCGTAAGGGAGTCATTGAGGTTTTATCCTTCACCAGTGGGTTCACCCCAACAAGACGGCTGCAGGCAGCAGCTGTCTTCAACAGATAAGGCATTACTTCATTTACATCTACTCAATATTTATTTATCCACCTCTCAGAGAGGAAGGCAATTGAGGCTTCTGGGGGAGAGGGTCATGGGGAGGCTCTGCCACCCACTGTGTCCAGTGCCACATCTGAGGGCAAGCTGCAGGTCCCTCTTCACCTGCCAGAAGACAGTGAGAGGATGTCAGCTAAAAGGAAAAGTGAATTCTGACAGGTATTCTTCTTGACAGTCTCCATGCACCAAGGTCACACTACAGCAGTAGAGGTGGAAAAGTCTGTCACTGGCAGTTCAGGATCCACATAGGCAGGAGGTGAGTGAGATCCAAGTGTGTTGAAACTTAATGCAGAACCTAACACTAGCTTTTCTCCACCTCTCAGGACACCCACTGGATGTTGTGATGAGTCTGACACAGCCACCTTAGCCAGCATGCACAACATGGTGACACCACTGTCAACTAAGTCTGTGCTGTCTAGGCAACATCACGGGTATGGGTTTGGTCACCAAGTACTTCAAATGACTCACCATTAGCCCAAATGACAAACTCGCATCCAAAACGACTCCCCATTGTCCTTATCAACATTTTTGCAGCCCAAACGACTCACCCCAGCCCAACACATCACAAATGACCTTCTGGGAGCTTAAATGATTGGCCCCCAGCCCCAATGACCGGCACATCACCCAGACAACTCTCCATCATCCAAAACAAAGTCCAAACAACTCATCTCCAGCAAAACGATCCATGTGCACCACAAACAGCTTTCTATTGCCACAAATGGTGTTCTCACAGCCCAAATGACCCACCCCTGCCTTCACCCTCATACTATTATATCATTGCCCTCACTGTTGCTCCCTACATGCATCTCTGTCGCTGCCAATAACATGACACACCACCTCATTATCTCCACCCCATAGTCATTGCAATATGACACTTGATGACAACCTTGTGCAACCACCACCCCACCATTGCACAAACACAACGACACAGGCAATGATGCAACTTGCACAGACCATGAGGGAGACTGTAACGTGCAGCACAGTTAGTGACAAGTAAAGCGTGAAGTTACCTTGGTCTGAATGAGTTCAACAAGTGGAGGATGAGGTAATGAGTAGAGGAGCCTGCTAGGGCGATGTCTACCACAGTCTATCTCAGAAGATGAAACTGAGACTCGAGGTGGGCTCGATGGTCTCCGATATCCAGGTGCTAGCCGCTGGAGCTCTCAGGAAGTATCACTAGAACTATGCTGATATTGCGTAGAACTAGCTTAGGAAAAATACAGGCTAGAAGTACAGAGTTTATATATGGTAGGCCCCTGGTCCGTGCGAGTAAGATAAGTGATATAATAGGAAGAAGGAGGTGGGAGTCCGAAGGATGACTGTACTCCATATAGTCCATCCCGATAATGCAGAACTGCGGAAAGTGGCAGTGTGATCTAAAAGAGGAATGCCATACGGGCAGAAGTCCGAAGGGATCCCATGTGGAAGCGGAACAGAAGGAAGAGGCTAAATATAGAGTGGAGGTGGGGTGCCGTGTGAGTACGTAATGAAAAGATATAAAAGGAGAAACTATCTGGAGGATGACTCCAGTACGAATACAACTCTGTAGAGTAAGAGACAGAGTCTAAAGAGAAACAAGTAAAGCAGCGTAGCTGCACAAGTGTAATGGATAAGGAAAAAGAGTACCCCCCTAGTAGACCGTAACAGAGATGACAACCACCACCACCACACCACCTGCCTCGCTGGTGCATAAACACAACAACATTTGTTCCATCTCAACATGTCCTTGCAGTCTGCATTGCAAGACGATGAACAATGACATGACAATGGTATGTCCCTTGCTCATCCATCTGCCTCCAGTTACTGACACGCATGTCACTGTCAATGCCACCACCACCACCACCACCTCTCACATGAGCCATAATGGCTAATCCCATCTCATCTGTGGCCTCCCACCACTTTTGTTGTGCACCCACCATACGTAGACAACAACTCTAGTCACCTTGTTGTTTCATATGACACAAATACCACCCACCTCAGTCAACAACATGACAACACAATAACAGCTGCCCCAACCACCTAATGGAGATGGCCATACCCCAGGCTTGAAGTAGTTGGTAGATAACAGATAAAAAATTGATCTTGATGTTTAAACCAACCAGTGCTCTACAAGACTGTGTGTGCAACATGAGGCTATCATGGGACTTGTATTGTCACATGTTGGCTCTATTTGGCTAGTCCACTTTTACTCAGATGTCTACTATTCTGTTTATTCCATACTCTCCCCTGCCAACAGTGCAGTTCATCATGTTCAATGGACAAAGACCATCAGGACTAATCAAGGGCATTCAGTTTGGGATAGTGAAGCTGGGTGTCTCAGTCGTCAAGATGCTGTACCAGCAGACCATACAATTGATGTATCTGTTTAGTCAAGTACAACATTGTGACCACCCCCATCTCAATCCAAAGGTGGATCACCATCGCTGTCTGAGCCTCTGGATACATTGCCGAACCATGAAGCATGTGAGATCCTGCAGATGTTGTTCTCCTCCCTACATTATGATCATGCTGACATCATTTGACTAGTAGGCTCGGGCCCTTCGTGTATGAACTATTAGCACAGCCTACTACCTCCCTCCACTGCTCAAGCTTCCTCTCCTTCAGCTTCTCCCATACATGGCTTCTCTTCCATCACCGCCATCTAATCACCCTTCCATACCCTCCTCACCTTCCACCACCTCATCTCCCCTACAAAACACTGCATGATGCAACAACTTTTCTCCTGACTCAGCATTACCAGATCTGCAAAGGCAGGCCATCCCAGGTATGCCAAGGGGCCACATAAGGCTATTGAGGTGTTTGTTGGGGATGTCAAGGGGATGATGATGCAGTGGCTTGCCCTGCATGTCTGGTTCATTGAGTCAATGCCGGTTTCTAATTGTGGAGCGATTCAGGATTATGATGTGTAATGGAGGTGTCCAAGATTGAAGAGGTGTTGGAAGGGAAGTCCTCATCATGAACCTGAGCATCAGAGTGCCATTCAAAGAGCCCAGACACTAGGTATGAATAACTGGTCATCTTGCATATTGTTGGGACCACTAAAACCCACTTGCTTTCAAGATACAAATAATATTGTACCATGATACTGTTCGCATGTCCTCTTTCAACTGGGATCTTGAAAAGAAAATGCATTCAGGTCGGTTTATATTGCATACATACAGGGATGCAAACACAAGAGGCAGCGAGTCAAACACACAAGAAAGACTAAGGTCAATACCAACAGTGCATGGTTCTGTTGTTGTGTGTGCCCTAGTGCACCCCCCACAGTACAGTATCCTAGACATACATTTTGTGAGATTCGCGAGCGTATGGGTTGGCATGATGCAGCTGCCCATCTCATCTGCATTCTGGACAATGTTCCCACCTCCATCTTCCACTCATCCCCTTGCCCTCTCACCTGCGGCAATTCATAATGTACACCATCTCTGACAGCACTCCTGCCTGAGTTCCTGATACTATTCATAACCTTATCAGCCACTTCAAATCCCTAGCCATCGTCTTGTGCCTACAAAGCCAAGTGCCTCATCTTCTCATCTTCTCACACTGTATACCATCTCCAACAGTGTTCTTACCCCAGCATACAGTCAGCCATTTTGTCAGCCGCCGTCTTGTGGCTACAAAGGTGAGCAACTTATCATTTTCACCTTCTCACTCATGCCAATTCCCAACCTGACCATCTCCAGCAGTGCTCCTGCCCAAATCCCCAACATCATTCATCATCTAGTGCTTTGAATCCCCAACTGCCATCTTGTGGCCACAGGTGAGCATCTCATCTTTTCATCTTCTTACTTGTGCCAATTCATATCGTACACCATATCCAACAGTGCTCCCATCTGAATCCCCAATGCTGTTTGCCAGCCACCGTCTTGCATGCATAAGGGTGAGTGCAGGTCATCCACTCCTGTTACATCTGCTGACCCAATCCTCTGTGTCCAGACAACATTCCTGCCATTGCCCACATACCTTTTCACTGCATAACCACATCTGCTATTCACACCCCCTTCTTGGATGCTGTTCAGCATACAGTCAGCTGTTTTGTCATATACTGTGTTGTGGCTACAAAGGTGAGCGCATCTCATCTCCACTCCATCACTTCTTGCCTTCTCACTGTGCCACTGTCTCCAGTGTGCTTTCCATCCCTGATGGTGTTTCTGCTTGCTTTCTAGAGACTGTTCAGCATATGGCCAGCCACTTTGCTAGCTGACACATTGAAGTGAGTTTTGCCACTCATTTCCTACTCCATTTTCTCCTTTCTCAGTGAACTCTCTGTATTTGTGTGGCTCCAACAAGCAGGAAAATGTGGACCATATGGCATATTATTACAGCTAGCAGCAAAATCATGGGCTAAAATTTCAAAAATCCAGCTTAGAATTTTTGTTTATACTGTGGAGTGAAACAAACAAAACTAACTGACACTGCAATGCACTCAGGCTGAGCGCATGGCACAAGCATCCAGCCTGCTGTTTACCATCGTCATTGTGAGAAGCATTGGCATCAGATGACATGTTTCTTACTGTTGAGACTCGAAGACAAAGTCAAAAGTCAAAAGTTCTCTAGGTTCCAACAATCACCACTAGTCGATAGGGGCAATGATATCTGTTGTGAATCATGCCACATAATGCACACTTTTCAGTTCACTTCTATTGCAAGAAGGCCTTGGGGTAATGTAGCTTTGAAATATCAAAGTTACTGCTCTTTCTGTCAATTGTGGTGATGATTGCTGGCAGCCCTGAGGACATGAGCTGGGTTTTACATAAAAGAATAGTACGGCCTCCTGCAGCATCTGTCTTGTTGACTTTCTGCTTGGCTGTGACCACCTCTGGGAATTTATGGGTGAGCAAGAGGAAGTAAGCACTCATGGCAACAACAAATGTGCCAATTCCGACATTGGCACATATTTCAAAGATGGCAGAAAGAATCCAAAGAGGTGATGAGGAGGGGAGGAAGAGGAGGGCAGTAGTGCAAATGCAAGGAGGAGTGGTTTCCCACTCCGATCACGCACATCCATTGGAATCGGGACATAGATACTCAGGCCCACACATGGAAAGGTAGCGAACTCTGGGATTCTCCTTCTTTCTTGTTTGCCTTTATGCCATGCTAATGAGCTTAGTCTATGAGTGTTGTAACTGAAGATTGTGTTCAGGGCCTGGAATGAAACATTAATATGATGGGAGTGGCTCAGCTTGGCGTGTCAGAGGACGCCTACTAGGGTTGTGAGTTTGGAGACAATTCCCATTCTCAGGTCCCCACCTTGATGAGATTGATTGGGTTCGAGATCTGCCTGGCCCATTGAATCTCTTCCCCATTCCCATGGGCCCAGTCATGCTCAAGCCAGCCAATCTGATGGTCACCATCCTTGGTCTCTCCAATCCTCCCTCCAATCCTCATCTGCTATCCCTTTGGGCCTCACCAGCATGGTCAAGCTGCCTGCAGGTTTCTCCAATGCCACAACCAACACAGTATTCATCCTTGTTGTCATTCTGATGTCGTTCCTGCCTATTGCATGGTTGTCTAAACCCCCGGCTCAAGTCCGAGTCTACACTGACACTGTCTGCTTTAGCATTCTCTTCAAGATGTTGGGCGCTCAATGCTTCAACTGCCATTTGGTGGACATGAGCACTATGGTGGAGGATGGCTGTAGTGAATATGAGAGCCACATTGTCCACCACAGTGACTGATGACTAACAACACAGACAGCACAGACACCACTGCTTGGACCTGGACTGTCCCACGCTGTACCCCTCCCACGCAAGTGGACATCAATGGTTGTGAACACAGATGGCCCACTGTTTCCCATTCTGGGAGAGCAGGGCGAGAACAGTGCATGCACAGCATGAAAGACAGAAACTATCCACATGTGAGTGCACACTGCACACATGCACTCGTCTTGATGCCTGACAGACCCTCTCTCTCTCAGCAATCACCTCACTCTCGACATTCCATCGTCAGGCAACAAGAAGGACCTCCACAAGTGGCTCACAGATTCCGGCATGGGCAGGCTGCCATGATGGAGTGCAAGGTGAGGATGCTAGTGGTGCATGATGATGCAAGTAGAACTAGCTAATTGACCTCACCACAGCATCAAACCTGGCATCCAACACAGTCACAATGAGTCACAAACCATGGGTGGATCTGGATGACTGAAGCCATCAATGATATGGTGTGACATGCCATTCAGTGGGTCAAGCGGAAACTCCACCAGCCCCGCTGGCAATGGCTTTCAAGACATCGACATGTGCACCAACGAGGAGTGCATGAGAGTGCACAGCTTGGTGAGCACTCACTCTCACAGTCTTATGCTTGCTGATTCTGTGTCTTATTACCAGATGGACTATGTGCTGGCAAACTATGTGAACAGGCCTACCGGAATCAAGGCCCAGACGTCAGTTCCTGAACTCTTGTCCACATCTGCACCTCTGTTCAGAACAAGGGTGTCCTTGTGCCCAGTTCTGGAAGCTCTCTCTGTCAGTGGTGGCAGCTATGCCATGGCTTTCCCTTTGTCATCGGCTGAGGTTGAGCCCAGCTCAACCAGTGACTATCAACTCTCTTTGTCATTGCATACATTGGGATTGTGGACCATCAGTAGCCTTATTCATCAGTGAAACCTCATTGTTAGTCAAACCCAGCACCATTATCTCCTTCCCTCCCCCCCCTTACCCAAACATGTTGTTCCTCATCCTTGATACCCTGAACAATCATGCCTGCTCTTTGCACTTTCAATACCCCTTCTCAATGTAAGTGCTATTGCTCATTGTCGTCCCATGATCTGGACCTCACCATCCATAGCACTTGAGGTGATTATGGACACCATCCAACCACCATCCCTGGCAATTGTTTTGCCAACATTGTGTGCCATATCTTTCCCTTTCAACCAAACCAAAACCAATCCTTATGCATCTCCAATGTTTTCTTTGTTTGAGCCAGATCTCCAGAAGCTCATGCTCAGCCCCTGAAAGTCCACACTCATTACTCCCATCTCACCTTTAGATATATCATCTACCACATCATCATACACATCTGTCTTCCCGACAATGCTGACAATGACCTCACTCTTCATGTTCCCCACATTACCATCATCATCGCATAAATGGCACAAGTTGTTGACATGCAGTGATCTTGAATGCCAACCTAAAAAGGGCAACAAAGATTATACCAAGTGTCCTGACAATGTGTTCATCCTATTCTGCAGAAAATGCTGTGAAGACTGTCAAGCTACGATTGAGGAAGTGGCAGCAGTCAATGAGCCAACCAAGAAGCAGTGCCAGGCCAATCTCTCCAAAATGATTAGCCAACAATGGAAGGCCCTCTCTCTCTTGGAGTGTTTGTATTGGGAGGAGCTAGCAAAGGAAAAGAAGGAAGGAGCACAAGTAGATGTACTCCAATTATGTCTATTGACCCCAGAGAAGCAAGGATCACAAGAGAAAGAAGGGAAAGCATGGTGATGAAGGCAACTCAGAAACCAGCATTTTGTTCGTCCTTCCCCTGTGCACACCTGTGGTCAGCAAGAACCATGGTCGTTCATCTTCGACTCCTATGCTGTTGCCTCACCATACTATCCAAATGCCATTGATTTACATGCCATCTTGCCCTACATCAATATCAATGGTACCAATGATCAACCAGAGAGCATTGCATCCAGATCATGAATCAAGTTTGTCTTCTCAGTTCAACTTTATGGCTTCGAATACTACTATGCCTCAGCAGCAATATTCTTTGTCAGAAGTGTTCCCAGAAGTAAGTTGTCTGAGTGGTTTTGAATGAATGGTCCCCTCATTGCTTTGGATAGGTCAATGGTCATTATCATGGAATGCCCAAATACCTGCACTGTCTGTCAATACCAAATGTCATGTCCATGGGCCAAGTTCTCCTAGTGGGCTTGCCTGCATTCTCAGTCAGTTTAGGTTCTGAGCCATTTTTACTGGTGTTATCGACATTCTTTCCCATGAACTGCATGCCAAATGACTTTGCATACCCTCTTGTGCCATGTGACCCACTCAGTTCACAAGCAGAAGCAGGATCCTTCTGTGGAGGCCATTGAACATTCAGTTTGGCTTCCCAGTGTGTTTGTGGGAAGTGGCTGGATCACAGATGCTTGCAGATGACATAAGCACTGTCCAACTTGGTCTTTCCAGGTGTGGTGATGATATCTTGGCACAGCCACCATCTGGAACTTTCAACATTGAATACATGCCTGGCCCTTATGATCCTAGGGTGATAGAAGTAGGTTTAATTTTGAAAACATGCTCATGGCACATCACAGATATTAGACCTCTGACTAATGTATGCTGGGCATCCATTGGTGTCTTCCTGGACACTTTCGTGCACATCATGGACTCCATCTAATCACTAACCATTGCATTCACATGTTTCTTGTTACTACTCCATGCATATCCACTTGAGAGTGATGTTTGATCATGGCAGGCAAGTCAACTTATACATGACAACGACAATGAATCCATGACTAAATAACTCTATTCAAAAGAGCATTTCGAACTGTCCTCACCTCCCTTTGACAGCGTTGCTCAAGTACAGTTCTCACCTATGAATCCTGATTAACTGCTAGTCTCTTCTTGGAACATGGTATGCTCCAAGTCCATCTTAATTGTTGTCATTGTTGTTGTCTGATGGTCCTGCCCAGACAGTATATTTCTATGACATCACTGCCAACAAACAAAAAACCCAAGTTGAATCATTGCACAGCAGTGCTTGCATATACATTTGGGGATGCAATGCACACATACAGTGGTGAATTGGACATGGGCATATGTGAGTGTGTCATCTTTCTGCTTTTTTGTGTGTTGCGTTTCACATGCTTATGGCAATGTTGATTAGACTTGACTTGGTGGCTGAAAAGGTCACATATTTGGGTCAACACAAGAATGCGGTGTTGGCCATCAACTATGTGCGCAAACAGAGTCAGTTTCTATCTTGCTGTTTTCTTTTTCTCTTTTACTGACATGAAACATGCAGACCTCCTGATTACTGGTTTTTGGGACCAATTGCTTCAGTTCTGGGATCCATGTGCAGAGGTAGTTGGGGTGTTATTGCATACACTCCCTGAGTGCATGTACCACATGCTCGTTGTGGCCATTCCATCCATGCTGCTGGTCTTTATGATGCCGAGTATTCAGTGCCTGGACACAAAGTATTCAAGTTTGTTATCTCATCATAGGTCTCTATGCTTGGCATTCTTGCACTGTCATGTAACATCCATGTGGCACATAATGATGATTTCTGCCTGCTTGCCATTCATCAACCACCCACAGGTGGCCAAATTTCCTGACTTCCAGGTGTGCACACTGAGTTGGCACACATCAAGGAAGTAATCAGAAATTCAGCTTCAGCATGCACCACCTTTCTGGAATCCTCTGACAGAACTGTTGAAGAAGTCCTTGGGTTGATGAAGGAGGCAGACTGGGTCCATTTTGCATGCCATGAAATCCAGAATACCACAGATCCAACCCACAGCAGACTCTGTCTCACCAATGAATGCCGCTTAAAAGTATCTGACATTATCAGGTTGTCATGGTCCTGTGGTGGGCTTGCCTTTCTCTCTGCATGTCAAATGGTGATGCATGACAAGGATCTCTCCAATGAGGCTATCCATATCACAGTGTGCATAGCACCCATCAACAAACATGTATGGTGTATGCCGTTAGATCTTTCTGGTTGCCATGCAAGGTGAGAAAAGACTTGAATGTATGTGTGAAGGGGAGTATATATATATACTTGGGTAGGGGATGAATTGTGCACAAGGACACATCATAGGTGTCATGTCCAAGATGCATGCCTTCTCCTTGACTCTCCACTTGGCTTATGAAGATTGAGGCTCATCAATATGCAACATTCAATGTTCAATCAACATGGCACTTGGTGACCAAGGTGGGGTTCATCATTCTCAGACAAGCAGACAGCATGGATATATACAGTACACTGGATGTCAAAGAGACATCACAATATATGCATATGTTATTCATACACTGTCAATGTAGTTATATCACATACCTGGTCTCAGAGCCTAATGTTTCCAACCCACACCTGACTGCTCTGTTCGTTGGATGAGAACAGTCCCCCGGGGAGTATGACCCTTGTTGTTCCATTGTAGATGTACGATGTGGGAGGGAACCAGCCATGAGGTTCAGGCAAGGTGGTGCCTAGTGCATGGAATGCATTGGTGTATTTGGTTTGATGATGTGTTTTGCTATATATACTCAAACCTTTTTCCACTCTAAACTTGGAGTGGAGGTGGATGCAGGTGTAGGCATGATGAGGCGTAGCCATGCATCATCCCAAAAAACACCAGCCCTAGTGTGTCCGATGCATTCCTCTCTGAATGATACAGCAGTGTGACGGAGTTACGCTCCAGAGTTGTGTCTATACATGTGACAAAGAAGATGACAACATGTACTTAGTGGGCTCCACTCCTGGGAAGCTGTGATCAGAATTGGGGGTGGGCGGTAGAGCAAGCTAGGCATGTAGATGTTAAGCAGGGGAGGTGTTCCCTGTGTGACTTGGGGGAGTTGGAAGGGTGTGAAACCTACAGTGTTGCTGCATGAGCATAGTATTTTGGAAGGGAGAAATAGAACAGACTTCCTAAATGAACAAGGACAAGCTCAGAGTCAGGAGTGAGCCTGGTAACAGCAGTACCGCCGCAAGGTTGGATGGATGCCTGTGCCAGGTGTCTGAATCCACAATTCTATCATTGCTCACTCGCCCAATCACTTGATTTACTTCTGGTTTGGTCTGTTATCAGCTCTAATAAAACTCCAACATACCCTCATCCACTTTTGTTCATACCTCTAAGAAGCTCAGATCCAGCATGCTCAATGACAACTTCATGCATGTATGTCCACTTCACTCATACTCAAAGTTTACCCACTCTAACCCTTGACCACCTCTGTCAATACCCTTGACTCTCCTGTGTCATTAACCTACCACCTCTGTGGCTCCATGCTGTCTATCACACCCTCTATCATCTCCAACACCCCCTTGATTATATCTGGACCCCCTGCCTTGGATGTACCTTTCAACACCACTTAGCGACAAAACTCGAGTATCTTTGCCACAAACTTAGGGGAGGGCTTTGCATTCCACCGCCTCTCACACTGCTGTCTCACACACTCTGAAGACTGCTACCTCCACAACATGCTCATCCCACGGACACACATGCTCTATTGCATGCACCCCCACCCATGTCCAACCAGACAACATGTGCTTGCTCTCATTTTTGATTAGCTCTGAGAGCATACACAAGGTCACCCTGTCTGCACATATACACTCCCCTCATCTGCCCAGGATGCAACAAAACACACCCATCAGACGGGAGTGCTCCCACCCATCCCACCCATCCCTGGGTACCTTGCCTCCTTGTTGTCTTTTTCAGCACACTGCAATAACAATGACAGGCCCCTTGTTTCACCCATTCAAAAATTCATAGCCAGTTCTAAATTGGTGCTCAGATTTCAAGGCTCATCAATGGCTCCGAGACCACTCGATGTGCGCAGGTAGCCTTGGGGAAAGGGAGCTTGGCCAAAGAGAATACTCAGGTAGTTCTTTTGTCTCCAGGACCATGAATGCAGAAACTCAAAGAGGCAGCTTGGGGCTGCATTTTTGGGTACATTGTTTCTGCCCCAGTGTGCCTGTGGCCAGCAGGAGATGGCTAGTACAGCTTGATCTGTACGTTGCCTTGTTTCCTTTACCTTCATCACACAAGTTGTTTGCTAGTAGATCTGCTGCTGTGCTACAGCTAAAGGATGCAGTCTTTTGAATTGACACTTGCCCTTTATCTCCCATGAAAACAAAGATGTGTACATCATCTATCTGAGTACAGATCCTTTTGTGCTACATGGTGCCAATGAGTTCTGTATGATGGTGCACCATAGCCCTGCTACCTATCCACCTCACACAGAAAATATGAGTTCTCTGAGAACCACCTTCGTCCGGTGCAATCAAGTGTACACTTCAAATCCTGAGCTATTCACAGGATACAGACAATGCATGTGGAGAGCGGAAATGTCGACTATTGGATGGATGGCTTGAATGTAAACACGAATGGGATCCCAACACATGATTGTCCTGTTCATCTGATGCACTTTTATTGCTGCTAGGACACAACTTCAACACAGACGATCATATGAGATACTAATGTGGGTCATGACAAGTATCTCTGGTTCCAGATTTCTCACTAGTGCTGCACATGTGTTGCTCATTGCTCGCCATGATAATGCCAACAGCTGGAGACCTTCAAAAAGCCACACACTTCAGGTTGAACCATGAGTCATTCAGCCATGTTGCAGTGGGCCCTTGTCACAGCTGTGGTCACTGTCCTTGGTGATGTCAATGCACAGATCTACTATCTTTCCAATTATTCCACTCCCTTCTTATGTCTTGCAGAGTCCACTGGCATGCATGTTCATGGTACTGTTCTCTGCAACCCTGTTGAGCCTCTCCAGCAACATCTTGCCTTTGCTGGCCTAACTGGCATGATAGTCAGCTGGAGAACTTATAGCCCACTTGATAACCCACAGGTCTTTTGTGGCGAGTCACCCACTGCCCTCACCAATGTCATGTACAGAACCTTGACCACCTATTCTAGCTCCTGTGTGTGGGACAACCACATCAAAATCACAGGGCTTAAATCAAACACACAATACTGGTACCATGTTTCTACCTGGCAAGGAGTTCATTTTGCATCTCCATTTCTCATTTATACTACATCTCAACCCTGGATGTGTGTACAGAACCACTGACACCTTCACCACTGCTCATGAAACGGGTGATGAAATCCCTTTCACAATCACAGTTGTCATTGATCTTGGCTTGATGGATGCCAATGGTCTCAGCACAAAAGTTGGTCCATATAGAGGAGCAGTGAATCCATTCAATCCCAATGACATCAACATGATCCAGAGTCTCATTGAGAACAAGGAGTACACTCTTCTTTCAACTCATCTGCCCTCCTTGCTCATTCATCCCTTATCCAGTACTTACAAATTCATTGCTCACTTGGGTGATATTGCTTACTCTGACTACTTCATCCAAGAGAGCTGTGAAGGCTACTTAGGCAATAACAGCCTTATCCCAAACATGACGAGGGTCATTGAAGGCTACAACGTCTTGCTCAAACAATACTATGACCAGATGACAACCCTCACTAGCTCAAAGGCCTACATGGTTGACCCAGGGAATTATGAGATGAGGCACCTCTGTTATCTCCTCGTTCTTTCCTAAACTCATCATATACAGTCAATAGGCTAACTGCGATAAGAGGTAAGCCTTGCATACACATATTTACGATTCAAGGTCTCACTTCACACACTACTAGTAGCACCATGGATATGATCCACAACATCACCTACACCACATCCATCTGTGTTCCAGGGCAGCTCGAGTTTATTAGATACAGTGAGTTCAACCATCATTTATTCCTGCTCATCATAATTAAATCCCTTTCCATCACACAGTCAATCACTTCCGCATGCCCTCTAAAGAATCAGGTGGCGCTGGCAATTTTTGATACTGTTTCGACTACAGCCTTGCCTACTTTATCATTCTCAACACAGAAACCGATGTCCCCATCAGTCTCATGTCACCAGACAGTGTTGGCAGTATTGATGCTGGCAGCACAGACAATGGTCCCTTTGGATACCCAAACAAGCAATACAACTGGTTTGAGAAAGATCTCACCTTTGTTGATTGTGACAAGACGCCATGGATTGTCATCAGTCTCCACCAGCCATGGTACATTGGCATCCAGAATGACTTGTCAGTAGATGTTTGCTTGCAGTGTCAACAGGCATTTGAGCTGTTGATGATCAAGTATGACATTGACCTTTACATGCAGGGACACGTTCATGTGCATTATTTTTAACAACCTTGTGCATATGGTTCACTGACACCACCATGTCATAGGCTTACAAATGGAATGCTCCAATGCTTGGATCGCCAACTATATGTACCAGCTTTGGTCCCCCTAAGAAACATGCATCACTCATCTCTTTCTTCTAGACTCTTTTGATCCCAATGGACTCAACAACCCATCTGCAGTGCACCCTGGAACATTGTTAATGGTGCCACAGGCCACTCTGACAGTCTTGACACACTCAAGCCCACACTCTTATACTGGTCTGTCAATGCTTTTGTCATGTGAGTTTTTCGTTTTCTTTCCTTGCTCATCATTGGTTTCACTTTGCTTTGTACACCATCAACCATATCTTTTTTTTGACTTACATTGATTATCTCTTTGTCTGCAATGGGCCATATGTGCATGCTGACAATGACAGCTCACACACAATGCCTATGGTTCAGCAACCTTGTACAAGGCGCACCACTTCTTGAATGGAAATGGGTGTTAATAGTCAATGAAACTAGGACACAATGTGAGTCATTGTTGCTCTCTGTACCAAAAATGAAACACTATTGTCTACATCCTTGTTGTGTGAGTATGAGACTGCAAGGCATTCACAGCTAAGAAACTAGACATGGATTTGTGGTTGGTGTGCTCAACATAGAGTCACAAACAGTGATTGCAAGAAAAAATCTGTAAGCAATTACAAAATGGACTCTTGGCTTGTTTGTCACTTGACCTAAAGAGATAAAGCATAGGGTGAAGGGGATCAATAAGCATAGGTACACAGATGGCAAGTAAATGGTGAAAAGGGTAACAACATGACAAGGCCTGGTGGAATTTTTGCACGAATGGGCTGCACTGATGCCAACATTGGACGTTCTCTTGGTTGTGAACAATTCAATTGCAAACCATCTACAGAACTGTACATTTTAATAGGTTTTCAGTATATGCCATCATTATGGGTATAAAATGACACTCATGAGATGATTGTTCCTTGTGAGGCTTTCACTGTGGCCTGAGCTCCACTGCAAATGTTACTAATGGCAGCATTGTTCTCCTTGTTTTCAATACTGCTCTTACTTGTGCACTTCTTCAACCATCCCAGTGCAGCACATTTCATCACCAATCTGGAGTGAGGGTGGGGTAGAAGTCCAAGACTCATTTGAGTTTGTCTGGGGAGATTACACATTTGCATTGCTTTGACTCTACATGCACTGCAGATGGCAGAATTAACCAAAATTTGTTGCAGTGGGTTCAAAAGTGGGGAAGGGTGGTGTGACATGACATTGTCAACTGATGTGCCAAGAGAAGTGGCAACTGTGGCCCTGAGACTTTCTGCACTAGGGAATGATGTAAATGATGTCTTGACAGTTCAAGAGTACAGCAACGGTCAGCTATTGACCCACAATCACACCTGAAGAGGCTAAAGATCAAATGGAAGTGGTCCATAGTTTCACAACGAATGTTGTAACATCACTTGAATTCCTGCTTGATGGCACAGGGGTTCAAAAGCTATCAAAGATGTCAACATCAAGGAAAGGCAGGCACACTTGTGCCACTTACATTGTACTGCAAAAAGCAAAAACACCATATTCAGCCATGTATGTTTACTCTCTGTGACTGCATCATCTGCCTTATCCTGGAGAGCATAATATCTTTGGAGCATGGTGATTCCTCATTCATCATTACACAATAAAAAATGAATATATGGATGATGTTTTGGGACCTACAATGAACACTGGTGATGAGTGCATTGCTTTCAACCCAACTTCAGCTGGCTTGGGTATATTAGGAGCAGAATGTTGGATAGGTTGTTAAGCGAGATTCTTGGAAAGGAATGACGAGGTCAGCTCCTACGTTCATGATGTGCGAGCCTGGGATATGTGTCAGCAGTGACCCTGTGGATGAGGATGTGCACAATCAAAAGCAATGTTAGATAGTTGGCATGTGGAATTCAAGAGCAGGATATTTAGTTGTGATAAATCAATGTTTAATGATGATCCTTCCAAGAATGAGGAATAACTGTCCAAAATAGAGGGCAATTACTCCTGAACTTGATGTGCATATGCTCAACCTGGAGTGGTTGGTGCAGTTGGGCCAAGTGAAAACAGGCATTTGGACTGTGATAAAAAATCAGTGTCATGCATTGTGCATTGTAGTGGTACCTACACAATCCTGAGAGATCCTCTCCATCTCCATCATTGCATTATCCTCAAGGCTCTGCTGCTCGAGGAGACCATGCTTTGCACAGATCATGCATTCATTGCCGAATTTGAATGAGCTGGAGGTGGAGGCGATCAACAGTTTCGACTCAATAATGCGTGAGATCTCAGAAGACTAGTAATCCTTCGGATGGGCATTCTTAATATGGCTGAAGATTGTCTCTGGAGAGTTTGCAACAATATTCTTGCGTTGCTCCACCCAGATGCAGGGTAAAGCATTAATCATGGATGTCACAGAACAGTGATGTACACAGCCACTGCCCAGTATCTAGTTATGTGTCAGATAATAATATTGAAGGAAAATTGATGCATACACTGATCATTGTATCATCTTCTTTAGGTGGGCTATGGATGCTCAGAATGCAAATTCTTGAAATGGGACGATAAGAGGAAGCTTTATGACATTGTTGCCTGGATGTTCTTGAAAGAATGTTGGATTCAAAGAGCACACTGAGCTCTGGTGGCTGGTCTTCTCAAACAATAAGTCTGTCTTCTGGGACTTGTATCAACTATCCATGATTGAGTTGTATGACGCCCAATTGTTGCAACCTCCTCTGAGCAAATTCATTCTCCCAGTGTGCTGCTAGCAAAAATCAGGGGTGGCAAGGCAGAGATAGATGCCGATGGTGAAATGCATCCCTGGACAGACTCAAGCATCTTGTCTCCAAGACCCAGTCATCCAAGATGTGTTCCTGTAAAGTCACTGCCCACAGATTCAACCAGGACGTTTGGGTGGTGTCAGATCTGGGAGAAATGTTTACAGTTTGCAAACAACTGAGCAGTGCTAATTATACTCGTATTTGAGTCTCTGCAGTGATGGAAAGTGGAATGGTGGTTGAAGAGACTAATGTGAGGACCAACAGACACACTGGACTCAGGCCACCAGGTACTGCGGTTGTAGGGGTGGGTAAGTGACATACAGATGTAGAAGCTTGAGGCATTACTATCAACTCTATAATGATATGATGGTTGACAGATGAAGGAGAATGTGTCATTGACTGAGGTCAACATGGTGAATGAGAAATTGTCTGATGAGGGCCTCTCCTGCATGCTTGGTAGGCGACTGAGTGATCTGTAGTCAAAGGGACCCACAGAACTGCCCATGGAGGATGTAACCATATGACAAAACAGAAGCGATATTTTGGAATGACTCATATTTCTGCTGTCACCTGGTAGACATTGTAGCAGGTAGACAATAGAACCTGGGGCGACTGTCATGGAATTTGAATCCTTGTAAATCTTTGCAAATGAATGAAACCCTGCAAAACTCAATGCAGAGGAGTTGTGCTGATGACCAGCAGTAACAAAAGACTTTCTAGCTGCATTGCATGCTCCTTGCTTAGAGGATGAATTGGAGTTGAGTTGAGGCCACTCAGGTGAAGACTCAATTTGGATGGCATGTATGAGTATTGACTTCATTAATGAGCTCTTGTTATAGTTTCCTAAAGGGGTACTTATTTTTCCTATACTTTATCATTCTCTCATCCTCCAACGCATTCTCTCACTATACGCAGTTGTATTCATAGTGGAGTCATCCTCCACATCTGATATGTTTCTCAATTCACTTCTGTTTATGTCTCACATGGCGCCTCACCCACGATACTCTATTCAGACTTCCTTTCCACTCCCATTCTGCATTACCTTATTTGGACTTCTCCATTGCGGAACTCCGTTTATATTTCTTATTCATGCTGCACACTTATACTTAGATATGACTTGATGTGCAGCATCAAGTCATACTTGTATGGAGACAGAGTACCTTCAGGCTTCCACTCCTTTATTCCCTTTTCTATCTCTCGCATAGACCAGGGTACCATATATATAGTCTTGCTCTCTTGCCATGTATTTTCCCCTTAAGCTAGTTCTATGCAATATCAGTATTGTTTCTAGTCATCTCTAAGTTCTAGTGAGCTCTTCATTGGTACCTAGGATAGAAGAGACCAGCTTAGGCTTTGTATTGTCTCGAAGGTCAGCACTGTCCTTCAGTGTTCCTTTGTCACCCTTCTGTCCTTGTTTGTGCAATGCTTCTTTGACCTGTATCACAGCACACCACATCAAGAGTACACTGTGTGTTACAGCTCTCATTACCAATAAATGATAACATAGAGAGAGAGAGAGCTCATGACCTCGGGAGGGGGAATGATATCCAAAAGCATAAATGGTGGTGATGCTTCATTCTTGCTTAATGATAAATGCTTTCCACCAAATTTGAAGTTACACTTGAGTTGTCCATTTGAAGGCCAAGAGGCAATAGCCATGGCATTTCATAGAATTTGAGGGGCCATAGCATGGTCATTGTCTATCAGCCACAGGAAAAGGGATGGACAGACATGCATTCTTATCCATGTTGAAAAACCTGGTGAGAAAACAATGGACGATAGATACAGCTGTTATGTGAGACATGGTAGTGAGGAGATGAGGTGAGAGTGGCAAACTCAAGACAGAATAATGCAGATCAACTGTGACATTTCAGGGCAAGAGCACAGTACAGGTATGCCATGTGTATAGTAAGGTTCAACATCATCTCCTTTTCTTCCCTTTGGGTTTTGAATTTCCTGATTTGCGGGAAGAACTCTCCTTTGACTTCTTAGCCAACCCCCCACTCTGAGCACCGGAACCCTTTCATTTCAATTGAGTCCCATACCAGTTGGAATACTGCTGGTATGCAGATTAGACTGTATGGCTTTGGACTTTTTGGTGAAAGGCTTCCCAATTGATTGATGATGAGAACTTAGAGGGATCCAGGTCGTAGAACTTCTGGATCTCAGCTCCTTGAATTCCACTCTACATTTTGATGATTTGCCAAATTCCAATGGCAATGACCTACTCAATGTTCAACATGGATGTTTTAAGGTGTAGGATCTACACATGAGGCTGATATGATGTGATATTACATGGATACAACCAGAACTTACCCCATGTACAATGGAATCTGATGATTCAAAGTCAAACACACCTTGTTTGCTCCAAATGAATTCCTCAAAATGGATGGATTTCACATCTATCCACTGAATCCCCTTGATGATAATAGGGCCAAAAGGGAGACAGTCCTTGCAGAGCTCCCCAAAGTCCTTTTCCAAAAGGAGGGGCTCTGTAGTGAGGGTCGCAAGACATGATTTGCTTAAGGCAGAAGCTGGCTTGGTACCATTCTCAACCTGCACAAGAATAAAAGTTTGCACTAATGGGTTTGAATCCATCACTGCTACTGCTTTCTCAATGGCGACCTTCCAATCCTATGAGAAGGCAGTTTCTAGAAGTAATATGGAATGTATGCAGATGTTGGTTTTGCTGTCAAAATCATTGTTAACTGTGACCATAAGGTCTGGCAGATGGACCATGAGGCCACATTGAATGTGACCATTTATGTCAACCTCGATGGTGTATGTGTGGTCTTCAATGATATCCATCTGAGAGAGGATTATGTTAATGACAGAGAAGAAACCCTTGTTGATTGATTCATGAATGTCATATGGAGACATGATGATAAGGTCTTTGGTGGCTTTTAAGTAGAAAAATCTGATGTGATACACCTGAGCATGACAGCAGATATTTATCTAATGTTCTTCTGCTTACTTGGTACAGGGCTTGTAGACTTTATCCTTGGCTCCAAGAGACAAAACAGCAGAGTATTTGCGAAGAGAAACATTCAAGATACACTGTTTTCATCTTTAGAATCACTATGAAGAATGAATTAACTGGCGACATACAGTCATCAGATGTGTAGGAGAGGAAAGCAGTCAAGCAATTTACTGGAGACAATCTGTGATTTATTTAGTCAATGGGAATTTATAGGGTATATTCATCAATAGTCATAAAAGGTTGACTTTTTTTTTGACATGCATTGTATATAGCCAGAATCCCCTCATTAAGAGGATTCTCATGATTCAACATTCATGAAAATTGGCAGTGCCATTGTTGAGATATGAGCTTAACAAGATCCTTGATATCACTATACTGAGTTGCCTAATATGGAAGTCAATCTTAGGGCTAGGTGTTGTGAGCTACTCAATATAGTAACATTCCTAGGGTTAGGGTTCCTCAATATGGCAATCATGCACCCACATCATAAGGTTAGGGCTACTTAATATAGTAACAATGGACCCACATCACCCACTTGGAACTCACTTAGGTGGTCATTCTGGAATTAAGATTCAAACTCAAAACCACATAATCTCAAATGGCCTATACCATCAAATAGAGGTGTTGTTTATGGTTGTTTTGAGCCCCTGGTCATGGAAATCTGTGGTGTGGTTCTTAAAATAAAAATCAAACAAGGTGCTATTGTGTGTATGTCATAGATCACCATGAAGACAATTTTCTGTGGGCTGAAAAATGTTACCAATGGATTCGCAGGGTCCTAAAACACCTAGGAAAATTGCTGGAATGGTTTTGGGATGCTATTCTCTTGTGATATATACCATTTTTACATAAGGTCTTGAGGAGTGGATAGTGGATTTCAATGAACACGATTTTTAGGGGCTTAGTGGTTGTTACCATCGTGTTTAGAGGGTCAAATAACAGTAGAACACCCAGGGACCAACCCATAGCTAGCATATTTGAGGCTAGAAAAATCAATCTTTGCCAAAAGGGTCAAAGGTCAAATGGAAGATCTGAGTGAAACACAATAGTAGCAATGCCAGGGATCATTCCTACAACCATCTGGGGTCCTCGAATGGCTGGGAAAAATACTATAACAGTGTTTCCAATGATGTCTTGCTCTGCAACAAAGGTCATGGCTTATAGAGGAGGTGATATGGCTGTTTTGTGAAGATGATTTTTCTGGGCTTAGTGGTTGTTACTACCCTCTTCAGAGGGTCAAATAATGCTAGGAACACCCAAGGGCAGACCCATAGCTTGGATATTGAAGGCTAGAAAATTTGATCTTTACTAGAAAGGTCACATGTGAGATAAAAGTGAAACACAATAGTAGCAATGCTAGGAATCATCCCTATGACCATCTGTGGTCCTAAAACAGCTGAGAAACATACATTTCATGCTCTGCAACAAAGGTCATGGCTTATAAGAGGAGATGATATAGCTGTTTCAAGAAGATCATTTTTGGTGGCTTAGTGATTGTTACCATCATCTTCAGAGGGTCAAGCAGTAGAAACACCCTTGTTTATGCTCCCAGCCAGCATTCAGAGGCTTGAAAATTTTACCAAAAGAGCTGAATGTTACAAATGCTTCATACATCATACAAATGCTATACTTTTCACTTTTCACTCCCCCTCATGCCTTTCCTATTGCTTGATCATTAACCATTTACCTCACATGAATTAACCCCTATTTAGCAGTGATGCACAGTTGACAAACCCCCTAAATTATTATATGTTCTCCATGCTCTAAATCTTATTACTACCTTTCCATAGAGCCCACTACTGAGTTTGGTTGGTTCACTGAAGGTTACATATGAGATCTGAGTGAAACATGGTAGTAGCAATGCCAGGGATTATTTCTATGACCATCTGAAGTCCTCAAATGGCAGGGAGAAAATATCATGACAGTGTTTTCCAATAATGCCTTGCTCTACAACAAAGGTTATGGGTTGTGGGAGGAGGAATATGGCTGTTTTGTGAAGATGATTTTTGGAGGCTTAGTGGTTGTTACCACCCTCTTCAGAGGGTTGGATAACAGTAGGAACACTCAGCAACTGACTCATAGCTAACAAATTTAAAGGCTTGAAAATAATGTTTATCAAATAAATGAGTGGTTGCCAAAGATGCCTGATGTGTGGTTTGATTACAGCCAATGGCGCTGAGCATCTGAGTCAATCAAAGGTAAGTCCTATTGTCAGCTCTTCAAGAAAACTCACAGTTAGGTTTGTTCTGGTTTCGCTGGGGTGCCATCATTGGCTGGCAAAACAACACCAGTAAGCTGCGGTTTGACTCAGAGTACTAGCAATCTCGTTAGCTTGCTATCTCCAATTCCCCAGCAATATGTAGAAGGGACTTGGACAAACCTCAGGGTAAACACCATGGAGTTAGAAGGCAGTGGTATGTGCAAAGCATGGCTGCCACAGAGCTAACTTATTATGGGGACTCTTGGCTTTGTGGCTTTGAACCCTCTGATCTGTGGCAGCCAGCAAAAAGTCTGCAAATCCAGTGGATTCTCCTGGTCACTGGCTCCACATGCCACAGCCTCATGGTAAGTGCCATGGCATTGGTGCCAGTGTCAAGTAACTAGTGACACATGTTTTGGCATTGAAATGGGGACCCATCTTCTGTCTTTCCACTCTGGGCCAGAGTCGGATGTGAGCTGTGACTCTAGCAAAGCAAGTTCTTTGCATCCTGGAATAGCCAGCACCTCAGGTATGTGCTGGCTCATCTCTCCAATTCCCTATTATGTTCTTATCACCGTTATCAGACCCCATGTGCTGAAATTCAATGTCTTCCAAGCCACACATGGTGTCGCTCTTTGCCATCGCATCCACCACCCTGCAAAGATTGAGGACACCCTCCACTGTTATATGCACTACCCTCAAGATTCCCCTGGTATCCTTCGCTGTCACATCCACCCAGATCTCTCAAATCCTTTGTCAATATGTGTCTCGCACTATCAAATTCATCTATGCCTATTCCACTGGATCTACATACTAGGTAGATCTCTGTGATTCAGAGAGCTTTTCATGCAACAAGTCTGACCATAGATACTGTAGGTGTTGGTTTGATATTTATGGCGGATGTGGACACTGAGGCCATTTAACACCCAGCCATTATCCCAGCTATTTTATGGTCTAATGATGCTACCTCCTGCAGTCAACCAACATCGCAATGTCACTAGTACCATGGCATTTGCCACAGAGTTCACCAAGGATGCTATCACCCACAACAATACAGTCTGCCAGTGGCTCGCTTGCCAGGTCGAGATTCATGCCGGTGAACCACAACACTATGTCCGAAGCCATGAAGCAGGGCAGCCCAGCAAGTTTGTTTGTCACCTGTGCCTCCAGTATTATAAATCCAAGTTGGCAACCAAGCGGCAAGTTGTTCCATTAGCTGGTGGTAAGACTACTACTTCTATACTTGTGTAGTTTCTCATGTGTATTTCAGCAGCTGTCACGGTGCTTCAAGGTTGTGATTCAGCATGACCTGGAGTGCGTGGACCTAACCTGGCTGACATACGACAATCTACCATTGCAGCCCAATCCTGAGGTAGGTCCAATACTATGGTATATGTTATGTTGCCATGACTGATGACCATTTCCAGCTTCAGTCAATCCTTTGCCCGTCAGGGCGATCTCCCACATCGCAAGTCTATCTAGTCTCATGCCACCACCTTCATCTTTGCCTGTACACCACCACAACATCTCCGCGAGATCCTCAAACAGACCCAACATTCATGTTCCCTTGCCCCGTGGCAGATCGACCAGTTTTCCATCACCAATCAGCCACATCACCAAGTGCAACCCCATCACCAAGTACTGCCTTATCTCCCTATCCCCACTCTGTGTCTTATGGATATGGCCCCCAGCATGCCCAGTATGGCCCTAGCCATGCACTTTATGCTGAGTTAGCATGTCATCCACCAGAAGAGGTGTATGCTCTAGACATCTTGGTGGTCTATGAGTGTGCTGCAGGGAGCAAGAAAAATACGAAGAACAATATCATTGGTGTACGTTACTAATCCAAACCACTATCCACCTGCAACTGTATTGACAATGTTACAGAGTATCCATGAAGGTGTAAAGGATGTTGATGCTCTGAGCAACGCAGATTCCCTTGTCATGCTTGCTCTGAGTGTTGTCGTACCACATCTACAGACATTTGGCCCAGATTTCTGTTGGCGCACTGATGAATTCATCGTTCATGATGCCAAGTGGGTCAACCTTCTCAGCAATTGAACCTGGTACTATTTCTATCACGATTGCCTGCAGTGCAATACATGCAAGGGCGCTGCTCGGTTGACATTTAAGCTTGGAAAGCAATTCACCCTTTTTGTTGTTGTCTCTGAAACACAGTGGAAAGAATTTGAAGACTTTTGAGCAAAACAGAATGTGGTTGCAGGTCCATCCTCTCTCACTCACTCTCCATTCTGTGTGCAATCTCGGAAACCTCAGCATCAGGGTCTGTTTCTGAGGTCATCAGCGCCTTCCACCACATCAAGTTCAGACTTCGATATGCCATTGTGGCACCACATTCAAGTCGACCCACAACCAGCCATCATAGTGCCATCCTCATCCATGTTGATGCCAGAGGATGACCCTCTGAAGGCTCTGGTATCTGCTTCAGCGAAGCAGTCTCATAACCACACCGGAAGTATTGCCAGTGCCTCTGCCCAGTCTCCGCCACCAAAGAAGCACACTCCTATTGGCTACACCTCTCCTGATCATAACCAGCTACAGGAAGCTCTTCTAGTGGGTGGCACAACTGACTTCAATGCAAAGAAAGGTTTGTTCATGCAGAATCATAGAATTTTGAATTATACTAACATAGTTTTTGTATCAGTTTTAGGGTAGAAGGTTGAACAAATTGTCTTCTATCTTATTCCAGTCCATGATCTGAGCGAGCTCAAGGGAAGAGATTCCGCATTTAGGACAGACCATGATTTGGAGGACTAAGAGTTGGCAGTGGGTCTGGCCAGCATTATATTGAAATGTTCAGCAGCACTCTCTGATCAAGTCTCGCTCTCGACTCTATTATTGGTGTCGGTGGATTCAAGCTTGCACAGATAGCACAACTTATGTTAACTCCTTGATGACCTTTTGGCCTTGGTTCTCAGGCTAATCATGAGATCATAATCAAGCGACCCTTTGTACCTCAAGATACCCCAGTACCTAAGCCTCCATATGAGTGTTTCACATTCGAAGATGAAGGGAAGATGCTATACCGAGAATCCAATGTGCTGTATTGGGCACACTCTCTCATGAAGCTGACATATGACTTCATAGACCACCATATCCACTCTGTGCCATCACCTCCATTTGATGTGCCATGCCTTCGTTTCATTGAGGCAGGCTTAGTCTTTGCTTATGCAGATACCTGTGCTGGTGGACCGTTCATGAAGATGAAGGCTTGCCTTGCCAGCTCTAACCACCTTGCAGAGGAATGGATTCCCTGCTCAAACTTGGACGGATTCATAAAGTATATCCACAATGGCAGTGCCATCCCCTGCACTTTTTAGAATGCTGCCACCAACAACATTGCACAATTTTGAGCATTCACACAGCATGTTCAATATGCGAAAACGGATCACCAGGTGTACATATTGGACTATCAAGGTATGTAAGGTTTTCCACTAACTCAATGTTCTGATCATGTCATCAAAATGATAGGAAACCTCTTCCTCCTGACGGATCCCCAGATCCTTACACACCCATAAGTCACTGCTTCCTGAAATGACAATTGGTCTTACTTGCAAATACAGTGATGTCAGTCAGGGACTCAGCCTCTTCAGCGATGGGAACCTGGAGAAAGGAGTAGAGCTCTTTGAGGAGCAGCATACTTGCAACCAGTATTGCAAGTGGTTTGGCCTCAGTTCATTCAGCGAAGCCAGCAGCATGTAAGGATGGACTCTAGTTTTGATATCTTGTTTCTTGTGTTCTAGTATGTCTTGGATTTCGTTTGTATCATGAGATTTTCTTTCTCTCTGTTGCATATCTTGTTCACATCATTAAAGTGGTTGTTTCTTGTTCTTGTTTCTCTTGCTACCATTGTCATGTCATATCGCTGCTGTCCCAGCCTTTTCTTCCTGTTGCTGCATCATCTTGTCACTGGTCTCGTCAGCAGTTGTATAACGAAATGTCCATTCTATGTTTGCATCCACGATGACACACAAATGCTATCTCTACTTGGTCCTTGGGGTCCTTGCCTGCCGATGCCCAAATCTAGAAAGCGGCGGATGATTCGCATGCTTCTGACAGGTGCAGTTGTCTGGTATTCCATAAAAAAGTATTACTCCTGACATGGGTCGTTTTGCAGAGAGCAGAATGATTTTGTGGGAGTTGGGGAATATTTGCACGACACTGTGCTTTTTTCCACAAGTCGCTTTGCAGAGAGTGGTGCATTTGCACATGAGAAAACCCTCCCCCACTTCGTGGGAGTCGGGGATGTGATGTTCTTCACACCGAAGATTGAAGATCGAGACGAGACAGAGCTACAATAATAATTTAGGAGTGGTATTCATTACATAAGACTTAGGGCCGGCACTTGCTGTACAAGGCAACTGAATGAGTACGAAAACAAAGGTCCAGGAATTTGATCCATTACCCATATCACAACCCTACCTCTGTAACATTTACATGAAAACCATTAGATTTCGCACTTCAAAGGGCGTGTTGGGCCCTCGGCTGGCTGAATTTCTGCTTTGGAACTCATCTCGGAAAGTCTGTTTCATTCTGCCTTCATGAAATTGCCGTATGTTGTCGCTCAATCAATGGGGCTTCACGCCCCGTCCAGTTGCTACCAAGGACTTCAAGTCCCGGGAGCACTCTCATGAGACTTTCGTCTCATGTCACTCAGCCATCGTTGGTCTTCCAGGTTGCTCGTCACTCTCCCCCATGCCCTTCCCACCTCACTCGTCACTAGCTTTGACAACTGGTCGTCCACTATCCATCCCATCCCACTCCTCTCTTGGTTTGTGCTTCATTTGTACCCAAGTGGCTACCTTCAAGTCCTTTTGGTGCTCCCAGTGGATTCGTTTCTCGTGTCTTATGAGCTGCCAGTCTGAGTCTCATCCCTTCTCATCTGGTAAGTCCCCTGCCCTCCATATGTTGCAGAGGAGATTGTGTTCGTGTTCATCACTCGCTGACCAGTGCATGACAGCACCTTAGTAGTGAACTTTAATTGTTCGTGCATTTAACCTCTGTCCCTGCATTGCCTTGGGTTGCATTGGTATGTCTCTCTCTGATGATCTCCATCCCACACCTTCTAAGGTTGGCTGTCACTCATCGTGGTTCACACAGTCTCGTGACAGTGCCGCAATCAATTCCTCAGAATGACTCCTATTCTGCTATGTTGCCACATCCATCACTTGTTTGATTGGGGGTGCATTCGTGAGTTTCAGTGGTCTTCGTGACATCCTTGCACTCACATTCATTGGATTGTTCCACATTCTGCCCCCCAGACTTTCTAATTCTACATTTGAGACCACTGGAAGACTCTGGAAGACCTCATTCAACATATGTGTACCTGACAATGTATTTACTATCCAAACTCATCTTACCATGTAGCCACCTTAGGTATTGGTACCATGTCTTGATCACAGTGCTGGATGAGTTATGCAGAGCCACTCATTGCTGGGTATGCATTAGCTAGGCCACTCTCATGTTGTATCCCATTCATCATTCTCTGGATCTCTGAGTCTCCATGTTTCTGGATACCTACTTGGGTCTACAGAATTATTCATGTTTCAGTGTCACGCAAATACTAACGTTCTCAGTCCAGAATCTGTATTTGCAGGTATACTCCTTAGGTTTTTTTTTCTCTTTTGTGGTTGAGACCTAAAGCCTTGTTGATAGATCGCAGCTCAAGATGACTTCGTGCCAATAGAATGACAGCCGTGCCTGGCCTTTGTATTAGCCAGAGCCTTCGCAATCCCAGTGCCTGTTGGCGCATCTCCACCCTATTGTTGTTAATTACCAGATGATTATGTGCCTTCTTTCGAAGGTTTGAAGGGTGTTGACTCAAGTCAGCTCACCTTTGTGGCAGGTATCTAAGGGCCCTTATGGGAGCCTTTTGACGTTTGACATCGCACCCAATGTACTTCTTTGACCATTTCCAGAGATGATTCCTGGCTGGGCAAGTACGTCTCTCTTTTGGGCAGTAAGTGAGCTCGATCCTCAGCTCTTTTGGCTCTGAGTCTGAACAGGAGGGCTACCTGTGCCCATTACGATTCTGCATGACGATATTATGTCATTTCGCCAATTCGGCTCTTGGACTCTCATCTCTGTTGGCTTTGCATGGAACCTCAAGTTTGCCATTCAACACAGCAGTCTCAAACCATGCCAGGCAGGCCAGGCAGTTTCTATCAAAAGTCGAGCCAAATGGGGTAAGTTATGACACTGGTTACCATGCCGTGCACACGCATATTGTCCCCACCTTTTTTTCGCCATTTTCACCACCTTCCTCAGCCTCCTGTGTGCCCATTGTGAAAGTGAGTGTTGCAGCTACATTCTTTGACTTGTGTTGACTCATTGAGTCATTGTCAGTTAGTTGTTTTTTTTTTGGCCAGAAAGACAATGCTTGGCAGTGTTTACTATGTCCCTACAATGTGTCCGAGACTTGGTGCAACACTCAGTTGGCTTGAATGCAAGTGCCAACTCTTGGCACCATTCAATACTGTCTCACATCTATTTTGATTTGACAGATTGACTCCTACCTATCCAGCCATGGTGGACTCTGGGGATTGACGCACAAAGCCATGGACAACCACATCTACAGAGACATGGACAATGAAATTTATCAACTACAACCACAATCCCCTCCATTTTTTCCCCTATGTCTCTCTTCCCACTGTGCTTTGTTGTGATGGTCAGTCTCCTCGGGAGGCTATCGACAACATCTTCCACACAATGCAAAGCAGCAGACTGTATGACAAGAACACCAAGCAATGGAACATTGGGAATGTCTCTGCAATGCAGTCCGCTGAACAGACCACTACTAAGTTTTTTAACACCATAAACAAGAGATCAATTGCCAGAGGAGATGATTATTCACCAGGCAATAGATTCTCAATGCAGCATACTCCAGGATTGTTGAAGCCGGACTGTTACAGCGTACTGTATGGTGTGAGCACTCCACACTCCTCATCGAAGGCATCTGCAAGCCCAACATCATCCTAGTACCCATAGCTGCCCCCTCATCAATTTCCTTTCAAAATGTTTACAGCTACTGCAAGCTGAAACGTGCCTTTAAAAGGGACCTTGCAGAGTAGGTGTTATTCCAGTTGATGGAGATATCTGGCCATGCGACTGCAGCTAAAATGAACTGCCGCTTCTATGTTGCTTCATCCCTCTGCGGAAGGATGCTGTCATTGGCTCTTTCATGCGAGGCTCTGTTGTCATCTCCAAACTGCTTGACATCGATGAATCCCCTAGAATATTTCTAACTGTTCTCATTGGTCTCTCCACTCCCGATCATACATGGAGTGGCTTCATTCACGCTATGCTTCCTGGCGGCTCACTTCATACTTACACCATTGCTCGATTCGACACCCTCTTCAACGTGGAGGTGCAGAACCAATTGCTTTTCACAGCCAGGGCCATGCACGGCAGGGGAACCAAAGTCCCCGTTTGCAAAGTGAAGTTGGGTAGCTCTGTAGGAGATGAAATATCCTGCATCCTCAAGCTATCATGGCTACTGATTCATTTGACTACTGACATCGAGATCAGTAATCTCATGAAATGCTGCAAACCAAGGAAGCTCATGGATGAGCAAGAGAGGTTGTTCAGGGAAACAGACAAGTATAGCATGTTTCACAATTGCATAATGCCGATCAACCAAGGCGACGGTTTCATCCAATGGAATTACGAAGTATATCTCCCCGGCATTCCGATAATCCTGGACAGCAAATGCATGGTCACCAACAATCCTAAACCAGATGACATCCTCAAGGATGATGGCTACTATCCTTCAGTTCACCGGCCTAACATGCGTGCTGACACCACCAGAAATATCTTAGAAAGGTTTGATGTCCCAGTGCAAGATGGTGACTGGAGTGAGGTTTGCATGCACGTGAAGCGGCAATGTGGCAAAGAGCTGGTGGGGCCCATGCCGTTGTATCATGAACCTCACGAGCACATTGCCATCATGTCTTGTACTTGCAGGACTTCGCTGGTATGGTTTTCATGCCAGCGCAAGCTCATCAAAGGTGTGATGGGTGCACTTGCGGGTGAGTGACACTATCCTATTGTGCAAACAACACTTACATGTTTGACAACAGCTCACTTCAATGGCCTCCGGAAGGATATTATGCACTGTGACGTCAGCAACTCTAATGTATGGTATGAAGTTGAAAGCCCTGCTGTGGAACATGTGGTGCCTAAGTGGCCTGGGGGTCAGGACATGCCATATCCCAAACGCGCAGGCATGTTGGGAGACTAGGGGTATGCGGAAGATCTTTGCACACCAGCAGAAACCAGTCTCGGAAGGGTGACCGTGAGTGTTACTATCCAAATCATCATTCTACTTCAAGTTGATGCCATTGTCTTTGCAGGGCACTTTTCCATTCATGGCCGGTGATCTTTTGTCAGAGGAGGGTAGACAGGGCAAGGTTCCTCATCTTGTCTGCCATGACCTCGAGTCATTTTTCTGGGTCATTTGGATCATTTGCGTCAACATGGACGGCCCCTTCTACAAGTGTCGAATTTGGAAAGATGAAAGGGAAGATATCACAAAGGAAGCACCTTCTGGCCTCCAAGAATCTGGTGCTGCTGTTCATTGTGCTGCTTCATGATCGGCAACCAAGAACCATCCCTCCACTGTGTCATGTCCTACCCCTGCCATTGGTGTTCCATCTGTACCACAAATCCTGGCAATTTCCACCACTCATGATTCCATCTCTATGCTATTGACATTGGATGGATCAACGACATTGTTTGATGTAACTACCAAGCGGACAACCTTGGTTGATGTGCTGTCGCAGCACACGATTCTTGTGGACATACGGCAACATGATACACGCCCAATCCCTGACACTGCCACCCACATGCCTCTTGATGGGGGAAGACCACCACCCATATGGGCAACTCCTGGACTACATGCCAGCGGTCCTGGTGATGTTTACGAGTGGAAGCATGCTATTCCCAAACCTTGGTTTTATGAATCTATTTCCCCATACTTCCAAAATTCAGGTCCAGGGTTTGTGCAGGGATTTGAGAACCTTTGCAACTACTTTGTAGAGGATACCAGAGATGGCCTTGAACCCATCATGCACGAAATATTTTTCAATATCTTGAAGGACATGCATGACAGTATTCCAGTGGACCGAGACCACACTTCCAAGGACGAATTCAGGTGAGGACAGGAACATTATCTGTCCTTGCTTGCACACAGTGGAACACATGGAGTTGCAATCTCAGTTCTAGATGGCCTGAGATTCAGGGGTACAGCCAGTCAGAGCGCCAGTGCAAAATGTCGGGCAGGAGCAGCAAGTTTCGGAACAACCAACAAGAAGCCATGCAGTTTGAGGTCCAAGAGTACTGCTGACAAGACCTGACACCGAAACCTTGGACCTGATGCTTTCTTGTGTCTCAGTACAATGCCTTTTTTTCTTTTCCTGTCTGTTGTCTTCATGCAGTGGTCCCATGTTTCAAAATTGTCTGCAGAGTCGTCACTCCTGTTCCTGATTTGCTGTTGATCAAGTCACCACTTTCATGTGGGGCATGCATCGTTTTCAGGTGTGATGGCCAGGTCCAAGACCAATACAGGACATCCCATTGCAGTATCATGATTGAAGGTCGAGCAGGTTGGTACAAAGTAGTAAACAGATGAGAATGCACAGCAGATTCTGTGGTTGATTGGTTCGTAGGGAGTGTCATTTCACATTCATAAAATTACAAGTACAAGACGTTCAAGTATGCCTCTATTCTTCCGACTCATGTGTCCTCTTTGCCTTCGTCAGGTCAAGAGCCCATATCGCCCTGTGTGGGCAAGCACCTCTCATGCACTTTGTCCACCCAACAAGTGACCTGTGGTCTTTTATGAACTACACAAAGTCAGGATTGTAGTATGACCAGTTGTAAGAGAGGTCTGTGATTGCCTTGGCTGTGAGGTCTACTTGTGATTATCCTTCAAGCACTTGTGATGAGGACTCTTCCAGAAAGGCAGTGTAGACGGTAGACCACACGTCCAGATATATCTACAGGCAATTAGTTGAAGCTACGACAAGGGTATCAACAGTGTGTGCTTTTTTGTTTTCCATTGCCCACAAGAACATGAGACTGTCCTCAAGTGATGCCAATGCACCAATCTGGGTCATCTCTGTGGTGTAGTTGCGCGTGGCTTTGCACTCATGCCAGAAACCATGGTTGAGAGGGAGATTGTATGTGCGTGTGGTGGTGTCAAAGAAGGTGACCTCATAGACAATGTTGGCGAGATATCCAACAAGGATGATCAGTGTGCATGTTGTGAACTGGGCATGGACGGTGTCATCATCATCATAACATCACATATTGGAAGTACTGTTGTACTTCATGCTTGATCTGGGCACAGTCAACACGTGTCATCATTGATGATATAAGTTTGTTGAAAATTTGGCAGGGACTCCAATGTAGATGCACACTCATCCTATTGAAGATACAGCCAGCGGTTGTGTTGATCCACATGTGTCGTGAAATGAACCTTGTATAATCCGCCTAACAATATTGTGAATCACCGCTCCGATGGTGGATGGGGTTTTGTACTGACTACGAACGTCTTATCAGATAATGTAAATAAACCATCTTGTTGTGGTAGCGAGAATACAACTCACGACAGGCTCCTAGATCAGGTGAATTCACTGCCTTTGAGAGCATCATCTTGAATGCATCAATCATACTGTCATAGACCACAATCTTGTGTAAGGCTGTGTGCTTCATCTCATGGCTCCATGGTGACAATGAATCATGTGTGATTATGTCAATGAGAGAAAAATGGTCGTACCTGGTCTGATCCCTCTATAGTTTTTTTCCATGACCCCGGTTGCCATATATTTCTTCGTTTGATGAGAATGTCTTGCAGTAAAGGAGGATCAAGGGACAAAGCAGTTGTATGAAAGATAAAAAAACAGCACCTGAGCAAAACCTGACAAAATATATTGCGTAAACAATGATGTCGGGTGCCACACCTTTTCCATGATCATCTGTCCAGAAAAGGGTGTTATCCTAGAGTTCTGGAACGTTCTTGGCATCTAGGCATGGTGGCTCATCAGGATGGAAAAGTCCAATAGCAGAATAGATGGCAGCCATCTGGTTGTCGTATGAACAGTCAGCATAGAGAAGGTACAATCAAGGGGAAGGTATCTGGAGATGTATCAAGCATCTAGTTCATCTGCGTCCCTCAGAGGATTGAACAACAATAATAGGTGGCATACTGGAGCACAGAAGAATCTATCTCCTCTTATGATGAGGCGAAATAGACATCAGACACACTAATCCCTTTTATGATTCAATGATCAGTAATCCAATGACCATTCTAGTCTAAATACAACCCCTGGTAATAATGTAAAGTCAGGGGCCAAAAAGTGTACTGCTCAAATGGTCTTTAAATGTTCATTCTAATGTTCACTTAAATGTCCATTCAACCTCAGGTGTTAGAATACATCCCTGGACCAAGTATTTGACTCAAATGTCCATTGAAATATCAGATGTCACAATGCATCCTGAACCAAGTTGATTTGAATGTTTATTTCAGCTGTTTGGGGTTGAAATGCAGATGGGAAAAGTGGTTGATTTCATTACATTACATTACATATGTTCTATATGTAATACCATGACTAGTCAAAAGTCATCATCTTCACTCTCATCCTCCTCTTCATCATCTGCTGAGTTGAAATCATCTACAGGCCTTTCAATCCAATCCACCAAAGGTGAGTCAAACTCATCATCTTCCTCAGGAGTGAGGTCCCTTAGCTCTACAATCTTGATCCTTTTCTCTCTCTGTGGTGGCTTTCTCTTGTTCTTGGTTGCAGTGCTTAGATGCTGAAGTCATGCTCTCCTTAATTATTACTCAGTCTCCACCTTTTTGCTAGCTAGTCCATCAAATCCACTCAATTGCCACAGGACCTCCTCAAAGACCTTTCTGGATTTCAGTGAACAATGTGAAACCTGTCTTTCCTGAGGCTTGTGTTCCATTCTAGATTCCTTGCTCACCCCTTTCACTTTGTAGAATTTGGGATTTGTATAGAACACAAAGAAATGCTCTCTGATTTTCCATATGAACCCCTTGGTTTTCTGCATGCCCTTTTGACTTGCTGGAAGACAATGGAGGTGCGAGAAGATGGTTTCCAGTGCATCATCCACATACACCCTCTCTTTATCGTTATGCTCCTCCTGAATTTCATGATAGAACTTGATGTAACCCATGTCATACAAGCACGGCAGCCATTGCGAGCCATTCATTAGTGTCCTTTCTCCAGGAGCTGGAAAGTATATCTCCTTTCTGCTTGCAAATGACATGGAACAGGGACCTTGTTGACCATGTACCACACCATCCTCCACTTTCAAACCAGTATTGCATGCCTCAAAGGTGGTGTGAAGAAGGGTCTGATCATGCTAGAGACAGTCCAGCATTGCATGGCATCAGACAAGGACACAGGACTGGGTGCAATTCCCTTCAAGGACCTGTCATCCATAAGCCATAGTTGTTCTGTGAACCTGCAGAACAAATGAGCCAAGATTGCTGACTGGTTCTACAATCCAGAAGGCATGGTCCATTCCTTAAGCATTAGCATGGGGTTGGCTACGATCACTTTCTTGAGTCGACTCCAAGTGGGATTGGGTCCAATGGGAAATCTGGCTGCCTGGTCAAAGCCATCCAAGATGGCTGGTCATTGGACAGAAAAAGCTTTGTCCCATTGAGCCTTGGCATTGAGACCCATTGGGGCAAGAACTCAGAAGTCATCACTCTTCTGAATACTGTCAAAACAAGGCTGAATTACACATCCAAGTCATGGAGAAGGAATGTGTTGACATTCCTGATGACATTGTAATATTCAAGCAAGGCCAAAGACTCCCTGACATGGAAGTCATAGACGATCAGAGTACATATTGTGCATCAAAGCATATGATTCAGAATGCTAGTGAGGATTTCCAGGTTTGGAGGATTGAGTTGCTTGAGTTGAATCTGAGTTCTCTGTATTTCCTCCATTCTTCTGGAAAGGGAGTCAAACCAGACCCCAGATGGAAGCCAGAGGACTGGTTTAGACTTCATGTACTACTTGGCCGACATATGTCCATGTCTCATGAAGAAGCATAGCAGGCAAAGGAAGAACTTTCTCACTTGTGGTATGACATCTCTCAGCAAAATTTGTGCTGCCTGTCCACTGACCCAATACTCATCTCTAACACCATATGTCTTTGCCTTTGCACCACAAAGGACCTTGATAGCCCCAAAGCATTCCTTGTGATATGCCAAAGTGAGGTTGTATGCATCACTGTCTTTAGGTGCCACTCTGTGGTGCAGTAAGACACGAGCAGAGCCACAGAGCATTGTCTTTGGGTGAGCATAGGTAAGCGGCATGCATTCCTTTCTCTCTCGTGCCGCTACCACTGCACTCCCCTTTCTCTTTTTTCTCACCTCCTCCCTTTCGTTCATCATCACTCCAGTCACCTTTGACTGCAAACACCTTACGTCCAACTCATTATACTTGACTTTACTCTCCATAAGTTTTTTCCTTTTTTTTTTTTTTTGGTTTTCCCCTGCCACATCTCTGTCTGCACAATGGCAAACCCGCACCATGAGCCAATCCCCAACTTCCGATCCACAGCTTTCCATGTGGGCAAGGAAGCAATCATAGCAATTGACCAGACTAACGAAGACGAGGCTATAACCCACATGCTCGATGAATGGACCACAGAGCATAACCGCAACATTGCTGTTTGGGACCAACAACAGGAGGATGCACAGTGTGTGGCTGACCTCACTGACAATGAATGCCATGACAGAGAAGAAGAGGAATCTAGGTTAGCCGAAGAAGAGACTGAGAAGGAATGCCAGGATGCAGAGAAGAAGAAGCCAAAGATGGCAGATTTCACCTCTGGCCTCCCTCCTCCCAACATTCTCATCAAGAGGCCTTCACAATATGCGCTCAACAAGCTGACATCATTCAACTTTGTTGAACTCTGGTACTTTTCACCAGAAGGGGTAATAATGCAGCAAAGCACCTCAAATCCTCCACAGACAACACCTTTGGAATCTCCAGCACCAATGATTTCCTCACCCTCTGGCCGGTAGCCTCAGTCAAAGTGGCACAGAATGCACATGTGGACTACCAGCTGACCTTCTCAGAGTTTCTCCAAGCCCGAATCTCTTTCCTTGAGCATATCAAGCAGGCCTCCTGGCCAGAGAAGCATATTGAAGCCCCCGCCATGTTCTTTTGGAACCTCAAAAGCCACCCTCACCACATCACTACCCATGGTGATCTGATCATCCTGCACTATGCCTCCCACATCCACCACCAATGGCATGATGATCTAAAAGGAACAGCGGTGCATGTGACATCTTGATCATCAGTGACACCCTGATGCACAACATCGCATGGGAGATCAATGATGCAATGAGCAAATGAGCATCCATCAGGTCAGTTTTCTTCCTCTCCCCCCAGCATTTACAAGTAACCTGACAAAATCTTCTTTTTATCCTACCTTCAAACTTCTTGTTGCCTCATCACATCCCTCACTTGCACATCACTGGTGATGCCCATCCTACTGCTCTATTCCCGGTGATCCCCATCCCACTAACGCACACTACTGGTGATGCCCATCCCACCAACAGAGCTGAACCTGCTGCAGGGCCTATGATCTTATCCCCCCCACACTCGAGATGCTCTTGTTTCCAAATGCCATACTGCCAAGAGACCCAACCCAAGCACCGGAGAAACTCCAGATCACATTCCCCTCGAGGTCAGTTTCCGAGTCATTCCCCCACACAATCACTCCCCACGCAGGGATCAAATGCACCAGCTACAACCAGCAAAATCCACAACAGTGACCATGGCAAAGGGAAACCGGTATGCAACGTATGCCTTGGCCGCAACCCACACTGCGTCCACAAGTGCAATAGTACCCAACTATGGGACAGCTCACCAGCACACGTCAGATGTACCCCCCAAGGCCACCTCATCAACAAGGACGGCGAAGTTGTATGCACTGACTGGCAAAAGCCAAACAGATGCACCCTCATCCACAGGGCAGCCAAACATGTATGCTCCGGTTGTGGGAAGGGCCATGGTGCCCAAGACTGCCCTCAAGCTCAGAGACGCACATGCGCTGGTAACTCCTTATAAACCCAATGCCTGGTCTGAGACCTTAGTAACATACCACCTAATAGACCGTTACCTGGACATCCATAATGGGCTGCGCTTTGGTTTCTCCACCGGGCTACCTCCACTCTCCCGTACATACTCACCACCTAATAGCCAAACAATAATGGACCACCGACATATATTTGATGAAATACTGTCCAAAGAATTCCAAAAATGTAGATACATGGGCCCTTCCATGGGCACCGAAATCCAGAATGCCCTTGTTAATTTCCAGACCTCCCCCCTCTCTTTAATCCTGAAACCAGACAAGCCGGGTAAATTCCGCCTCATCCAAAATCTATCCTTTCTGCACAACCATTCGCATAGTAGCCCCCCCTCTATAAATTCCCACATAGACTCTAATGACTTCCCAACCTCCTATAGCACTTTCCCCATTGTCTGCAGGCTCCTCACATCACTCCCATGTGGCTTGCAAGCTGCAGTAAGGGATGTGGCTGAGGCATACCGTACCATCCCACTGCATCCCTCACAGTGGCATGCCTTTGTAGTTCGGCTATCTGAGGACAGTTTTGCTATTGACTCCTCCCTATGTTTTGGTTTCACCACCTCAGGAGGAATATATGGTAACATTGGCCAAGCTGGCACTGACATAATGCGCACAGCTGGTCTCGGCCCAATTCTGAGGTGGGTAGATGACCATTTATTCATCTGTCTGCCCACAAACTCCCAATGTGATTACAACAACAAACGAGCGGTCACCGCATCGCACATAAGATCTCAATCAAACCCTATCACTAAGGGCCTGGATAGCAACCGAACCCGGGTCCGGTTTCTTCGAAAACCCAGTCTCCACGTGACCTCAGGACTGGGGCAGAGCTTCAACAGTTCAACTACGTCGTCGCATATCAATCAGTGCTGATAACAGCAATGCAGGATGTTCAACAGTGCCGCATCTCAGTGTGCCACCCATTACAAGACAGACTCGACAGAGGATGACATTCCTGACCATCTTTTCTGCCTTCTTCTAGCTCAGTACCAACAACTCGGTGACATCATGATGAAGGCCTTCAAGCTCATGGCCAACGCTGTCTTGTCCTCTACCACACGCGCAGTCCCTATTCCATACCATACCTCGATCCTTACCAGGCAAATGTGGGTACAGGAACTCCTCGATGGCCATCTGGATCGCATTCACAATGAACTAGGCATCCGGAAGCATGTTTTCAACAGGCTCATCAATGAGCTTGTCTCTATTGGATTAACCAGCTCAAAGCATGTCATGCTCAAAGAACAACTTGCTATATTTTTGTATACCTGTGTAACTGGCTTAACGTGCATGCACATTGGGAAGCGCTTTCAGCGATCTAAGACCACGATTTCTAAGTACCTTTGTTTTACTTTTAATCTGCTCCAAATATCTGACATCATCAGGTATTTCCGCTTGATGCTAGATTCCTTCTCGTCGACAACAATATACACCAAATATGTCAAGCTACTACATTCCAATGACCCTGTTCCTGCTCGTATCCTTGATGACCCCACCGTATACCCTTACTTCAAAGATGCCATTGGCACAATCGACAGAACTCATATTGCATGTGCGCCATCTGCAGCTGATTGGGATGCAACCCGCAATCGGAAGGGTTTTCATTCACAGAACTGCCTCGTTGGATGCAATTTCGACCTCGAGTTCATGTATGTTCTTAGTGGGTGGGAGGGTTCAGTGGCCGATGCCTCTGTGTATCACAATGCTCGCACAACGGACTTTATGATCCCAGACGGGAAATACTACCTCGCGGATGCAGGATATCCCATCTGTCCACAACTTTTGGTTCCATATCGTGGTACATGGTATCACTTACCAGAATGGGATCGTGCACGAATCAGGTATGTTCTTAGTTCCTTGTGTCCCTCAGTAGGCTAACTTACATCATTACAGACCCACCAATTCACGTGAATACTTTAACCTATGTCACGTGCAGCTCCACAATGTTGTTGAGCACATCATTGGTGTCCTCAAGCGGCAATTTCGGATCCTGGTGATCCCACCTGAATACAACATGGATATCCAGGCCAAAGTCCCCCCCGCTCTTTGCTGCATTCACAACATCATCCGCCAGCATGATCCCGAGGATTTGAGCGACACTGAGTCACAGCTGCCCGCAGTGGAATTCCAGGGCAATCAGAGCAACCAGACAGTCATATTTGGTATGTTGGCAGGTGGTTTTATCACAGCCGTTGAACGGGACACGATGGCGGCAAAGCGGGATGAGATCGCTGGGCAATTGTGGGAGGATCATCTTACTTACACTCGTCGTCAGTAGCACTTTTTGTTTTTTGAATACAAAGGATGTATTCAACCTGTATTCGTGTTGGGGGGAAAGAGAATCAAAGACAGTACAGAGTACACTATACAGTGGCATAACTACATAGTTTTCTCTCCGGCCTCCACAACCTGTTTCTTCAGCCAACTGAATCGCACCTCTTTCATGTTCTCATTTGACGTGAGGACAATGTATGCATCAACCGAATCATCACTTGACCCGAAAATGTCAAACATTGTGACAAGTTCTTCAGGCACAAGGAGATCCGAGTCGAGCTGCAAGAGTAGTGTCCTTGCCTTCTTCTTCTGCTCAGCGGTGCCCAACATGGTTTGTAGAGGTATGGTATTTGATGATACAGGCGCGGACGCCGCTGGTCTTGATGACATGGTGCGCATGAGCTCCATGTTGGATTGGAAGGTACCTTGAAGCGCATTAATGTCATCTCAAAGTTTGCCAATTTCTTGAGCTTTTTGTGTTGCTCGGCATTTGCGGCTGCTGCCAGATGCACCAGACACTGCGCTCACCGCCGATCCTGATGGGCCCGGGGCCGACACCATGGATACATCATTGTCATTGGCCTTACGCTTGCCCGAGCTTCCTATGTGGGCCGAAATGCTTGAGGATGGTTTGACAGAACTTGCAGACGAGCTGACGTATGATGAAGGAATAGATGGTGGGAGAAAACTGGGTGGGATGCTGGAAGACGATGGCTGTGGATATGTGGGAGAGGTTTGAGGATGAGGAGCGAACAATGGTGGTAAACCAGACGTTGGCGAGTAAGCAGCGGGTCCAAATGATGTCGGCAAGTAAGCCAGTGGTATTGGTAACGAGGGAGAAGTCGGATTAGCAGAAGATGAGTGGATGAGGGGCCCGGATGTGAAGCTGACATGGACGATTTGACAATGTGAAGTGGGGCATTCTTGTGGTTCCCCTTGCCCTTCGACTTCACCATGGTCAGCATCTTTTCATAGTGTACCCACCCCTTGTACTTGAATCGGGATGCGCCTTTGGTATTCTGTGCTTACAATAAACAAGAGATAAATGTTGTGGAATGAAGGACTTACTTTCACGATCTCGTCCCAGACAATCTGACTTTCTGGCAGGAGGTCTGCACCTTTTTCTAGGGAGTATGCAAGTCCCGTTGATGTTGCGATCTTGTGAACAACGTCAAATATATTCTTCATCTACAACTGATCAGAAATGTGAAGGGGGTGACAAAATTGTCATGTACTCTTTTCCATTTTTCTTTGCAGCTATCGGCCGTCTTGGCCTTTCCACGAACAGGCTGAGGGAACTTGCTAGCCACCTCAGTCCAGAATACCGGCCTAAATGTTTAACCATCCCCCATCATTGCCATCGCCTTGCTTGTCGCTATGTTCTCAATAAGAAAATCTTCATCCTCGATTGTCTAGTGAGTGTGTCCCGATTTTGCGGCCGATTGACTTCTATCGCTGCCAGAATGGGAAGTATCTTCTGCATCAGGGGCTCTCTCTTTCCCTTTACTTCCTTTTGAGCCAGATTGGTGGGGGGATGTTCGATTGGTTCGTCTGGGAGGCATGGGGACGACAGAGAAGGAGGATATGTGGCACAAGGGTGAGCGCTGTTTCACGCAGTATACCTGCTCTCGGCATCTCAGCTTGCTCACTTCAGCTGCGTTCAATGTTGAAGCTCCGCCCCAGTCCTGAGGTCACATGGAGACTGGGTTTTCGAAGAAACCGGACCTGGGTTCGGTTGCTATCCAGGCCCTAAAGGGGGTAGAGTGTGGTTCACAGGACACGTGGCTTATGATGGCACTACCGAAGAGCATGACGATGACCACTTGTGCCCACTGAAGGATTTCTCAACCCTAGTTCCCAGACCCAAAACGGACTGCCACTTTACATACAACCTCAGCAATGTGGACAAAATCTCAAATTTCCTTGGAATCCCCTGGGAAGCCTCAAAGGATATCCCCTTTTCCACCCGGCCCACCTTCATTGGTTTCACCTGGGAACTCAACAAACAGATGGTCAAGCTAGCTGAGGCCAAATGTGAGAAATACATAAGGGCTACAGATGATTGGACTCTGAACTGCATGCATGCCCTCGAGGATGTACAAAAGCTACACAGCAAACTCGTGCACACAGCCCTAATCTTTCCGGAAGAGTGCCCATTCCTAACCAACCTCAAGGCCATGCTAGGCATATTTGGCAACCAACCATTCAAACTCAGAACCCCACCACGAGGCACCCCCAGCGACCTTAAATGGTGGTGCCAGAGACTTGCTAACTCATCTAGTCCACTGTGCATCCCAAGCCCCCAACCCATATCCAACCTCCAGGCTTTCTCAGACACCAGCTCCTCCATTGGTATCAGGGTCTCCTACAATGGCTGCTGGCAAGCATGGTATCTCTTCCCAGATTGGAACACTAATGGGTGAGATATTGGCTGGGCCGAAGCAATCGGACTCGAATTTCTCGTCCGCACAGTCCTACACACCAGCAGCCCCCCCAGCTTTCATTTTGGCACAGAGGCCGCAGCCGTAACTGTCCCACAAACAACTCATTCAAACGCATTCACACCATTCTGGGTGAACACAGCTGCAAGCTATACACCAGATACCTCTGGAGTGCGGCCAACCCCACTGACCCTCTTTCACATGGATTACATCCCCCCCTTTGTCTACTCCTCCCACACATCCCGATTCCCCCCACCCTAAGAGACCTCATCCTTGACTTCAATGACCCAGCAGTCCCGCCCAGCACATTCAAGCTCGACTTTGAAAGCACAGTGCCCAATCCGCCTGATCCCCAACCCCACCACTAGCCGCACAAACACCCAGGCTATTGCCATCCCCCAGGCCCCCCAAACAGTCTCAACCACCAACCCCAGACCCCCATGTTGAGCCAGGGATTGGTTAGCGCTCTGGCTGCCCCCAAACCCCCAGATTCTACTCCCTCCATTCACCCAAGAGGACAATGACAATGTTTTCCAAACCATCCTGCACGCCTGGTCCAGCTCCACCCAGGAATCATACGGCTCTGGCCTCCTCGCATTCCATGCCTTCTGTGATGCCAAAGGGATCCCGGAGATCCAGCATGCCCCCACTGACCCATTCCTCATCTCCGTTTTCATCACCGCAATGGCCAGGCTATATGCCAACAGCACCATCAGCAACTACGTCAGTGGTGTGCGTGCATGGCACATCCTCCATGGAGTAGACTGGTCACTACATGAAAACGAAACAGATGTACTGCTGAAAGCCGCCAGAGCCCTCTCCCCCCCCTCATCCAAACGCGCTCCATGGAAGCCATACACCATTGGTGTGATCGAATCCATCCACAACCACCTTGACCTTAACACCCCCCTCCATGCAGCTGTTTTCACCTGCCTCACAATGACCTTCTTTGCCACAGCCAGAACAGGCGAATTCACTGTCCCCAACCTCAACGTGTTCAAACCCCTAATGCACATCACCCTCCAGCACGTTAGTGTCCAGCATGACTGCCAGGGCCTCGAGGTGACAAACTTCCACCTCCTCCAGACCAAATCTGCTTTGCAGGGTGAGAACGTCTACTGGGCCAAACAAAATGGCCTCACCAACCTGCACAGCGCTCTGGACCACCACCGGAGGATAAATGACCCACCCCCAAATACCCACCTATTCGCATACCACATCACAAATGGTCTGCACCACCCTCTTACCAAGCCCAAATTCCTAAAAACCCCAGAGGCAGCACTCAAACAGGCCAATGCCCCAGCACTCAACGGGCATGGTATCCACATCAGCTCCACCCTCGAATACCTACTCCACAATGTCCCTTTCAATGTGGTAAAAGTGAAGGGGCGCTGGGTGAGCGATGCCTTTCTTATCTACCTCCAGCGCCATGCACAGGTACTAGCACCATACTTGCAGGCCACCCCAGCACTGCACAATGACTTTCTTCAGACCATGCTCCCTCCAGTCCATGGCTAGCAACCACCACCGTAAGCAGTCGCACTCTCCTCCTTTCCCTCGGGTATGGGGTGTCTCGCTGCATGCATCATCCCTGCTCCTACCACCTGGGATCGCAGCTTACACCTTTTGCCCGACAGGTTCCCACTTCCATCAGGGGCTGGCAAGCGCTACGTGCTTCCACCCAACTCCCATCTCTCGTATCCTACATCAATAGTCTCACACTTTCTCGATTGCATGTATATACATACACCCGCAATCCATCCTCTCTTTTCCTCCCAGAGCCATGCCCTCATGATCTCCCAAAGACAAACAATGGTATATTGCTGTTGGAACGAACTGCCTCATAATAGAGATTGTATGTGTTTTGAAATGCAATGTGAGTTTGAAGAGCATGATCCTCTGGCATCTCAGCCTGTAATGCACCATATCCATGGAGCATGCAATTGTGATAAAGTGTCCCCTTGTTGAAACCAGCAGCTGCATAAGATTTCTCCAAGGCATCCAGTCACTATAGATTAATCAAAGGATCTATGGTCTTGGGCGTGAAGGAAACATCCACATCAACAAGGAGCTCCTCATTTCTATGATCAAACATGTAGTCCCAATTCAAGCAGGACAGGTTGTGGTGAAGTACCACCTCAGAAGAGACATACTCGCCTCCTTGACCATCTTTGGTGAGCAGCTTGATCCTTTTTCCTTCCACAGCAAAGAAAAAAGATCCATACATGGAATGATCTTTCTCTTCTGAGATAAGCTGCTTCATATGGTGCTGGACATTGAGGAATACCTGGTTGGAGAGAGGAAGCATTCTTCTGCTGTGTGAGGTGCCCTTTTACTTGTACCTCCCCTCCTCTAAAGTTTGTGACATGTAAGGTGCCCAACTCTCTTCTGCTTGCTCAGCTATGGCTGGAAGAAATATTTCCTCCTCCTCCTGCCTCATTAATGTAGACTCCTTTCCAACTCCCCCCACTTGTCCTACTCTCGTCCATTGTTTCACTTGCAATGAATGAGGCTACTTTGGGGCCAACTGTCTCCACTATGAATGCCCTCTCTGTCGCTGTACCACTCCTGGCCATATCCAGGCCTTCTGTCCTTATCGTCGCTGTTTCCTTTTCAGAGAATTGGGCCACTCTGACAAGTTCTGCCCTACTTGCCGCAGCCCACTTGATGACTATGACCTGATGGACTACCAAGTCAACAAAGGAGAGGAGTTTGAATAAAGAGGTCTTGCAGGTGCTTCAACCATACAAAGGGGATAATGTTACAGACTATTAAGGAGGCATTCATTTTTCATTGTACTTGTTTGTTCTCTTGTCCTCAGACTCGTTCTCTCACTATACATGGTTGTATTTGTAGTGGAGTTGTCCTCCACATCTACCAGATATGTTTCTCAATTCACTTCCCTTTATGGCTCACACAGTGCCCCACCCCCAATACCCTAGACTTCCTTTCCACTTCTGTTCTGCATTGCCTTATTCAGACTTCTCCTTTGTGAATCTCCATTAGTATTTCATATTCATGCTGCGCATCAAGTCATACTTGTATGGAGATGAAACATCTTCAGGCTTCCACTCCTTATTTCCTTTTCTATTTCTTACATGGACCAGAGGCCTACCATATATATAGTCTTGCTCTCTTGCCATGTATTTTCCCCTTAAACTAGTTCTATGCAATATCAGCATTGTTTCTAGTCACCTCTGAGTTCTAGCGAGCCCATAGTCAGTACCTAGGATAGGAGAGACCCACTTAGGCTTCACATCATCTCAAAGATTAGCACCAGTCTTTCAGTGTTACCTTGTCACCCTTCTGTCCTTTCATGCTATGCTTCTTCAACCCATATTATAGTGCACTATGTCAAGACTATGCTGTGCATTACATCTGGTGGTGACCATGAATGAGACTGTTGATTGCTGTGCTCCCTAACTCTTTCCAGTAATTTGTGTTGGAACTGCCAAAGAGACATTATCAGTATCTCAAAACAGAGCTCCAGGAGGAACAGAGAGGATGAGCAGGAGAATGATGGTGGTGCTGGGATAGATTAGGAGGACTGTGAACTTTCTCAGGAAGAAGGCCAAGGACCTGAATGGGACACCACAGATCCAGCCAAAGCTTTGTTCACTTTAATCAAGAGCCACAGAATCCTTCATGGTGCACACCTGTATTGAGCACATCTTCCTGCTCATTCTGTAGGTACTCATGCTCATTTCAAGCAAAAGAATAATAAAGAGACAAGAATTAAAGAGGATCACCATGATCAGTAACAATTGTCCAATGCTGCCAGGATTTCATGCAGGAAAGTCAAGGATTGGCAATTGGGAATTGCACAATTCTTTCCCAGGATGTCACGACCAGCATCTCTTCCTGCCTACAAGGGACAATGATTTCTTCCACATGTTTACCACTATGATGACTATAATAATGGTTCCACCTTGGAAATGCTCCAATGACTGGATGTATATTCTATCTTGACCCATCCCTTCAAAAACATGGTACTTGCCCCAGCTTTGATCATGTGGTGGGATTATGGTTATTGCATTCTTACCAATTTCTTTCAAATGTTTTATTTGGCTCCCCCCATTGCCATCATGGATCATGTCACAACCATAGGAAAGTTGGATGATCAAACAAACTCAGACAATATAGAGAAAAATCAGGCAAGCTTGCTGGTGGTTCAATACTGCAGTCATATGCTCACCCAAAGATGGTTGCCTCACAGATTGAAGAAATGAGTGTGACAGAGATGTTGGAGTATGCAATCCATGAGTGGTGTATGAATGGTCATAATATGTTTATTAGTGGTTGCCTGCCCATCTTTGGCAAAGAAGACAAGTATGTTCACATTGATCTTGAACAAGATAATATCAATGTTTCTGAAGAGGACATCAAGATCTCCATTAACATAGATAGCATCATCTGGACTACAAAAAAGCTGGTGTGCAGAAGCAGCATTGGAGTGTACCTGACTCCTCTCCATGATGGCAAGCCTGGAATCTTAAAGCACAATCATGTCTATGTTCTCATCCCTCAGTCTGAAGCAAATCAACTTGCTTTGGGATGCTGCAAGGAGTGGATATCAAAAAAGTTTCCTCTCAATGCTATACCACATGCCATCATTGGCCAGCTCTCTTCTTCTACTGGCCATGGCCTCAAGGTCTACATCTTCTTTCCTTGCATGATTCATCACAGCCCACTCACAGGGAGACATATGAACATGATGCCCAAAGATGTGCTGGACCCATTCTGGGAGCTGAAACGACCAAACCCACCAAAGGGTCTAGTGTTTGAGAACCAAGAGTACTAGGGGTGAGCAAGTGCGATGGTAGTTTGGGAAAACTCCAGGAGAACAAGACTGGGGTGT